>JAIUZE010015385.1:0-15442 GCA_022085475.1 Heliosperma pusillum
CCCTCAATGCTTCGAAGACAGCCTTTAGATGGTGCACATGCTCATCTATGCTTCTACTATACACAAGTATATCATCCAAATAAACAACAACGAATTTGCCAAGGAAAGGTTTGAGTACCTCGTTCATTAGTCTCATGAAAGTGCTTGGGGCATTCGTTAGCCCGAAGGGCATTACCAACCACTCATACAGACCGTGTTTGGTCTTGAATGCGGTCTTCCACTCGTCTCCCTCCTTCATTCGAATCTGATGGTACCCACTTCGCAAATCGATTTTCGAAAACACCACCGAACCATGTAACTCATCCAACATATCATCAAGTCTCGGAATGGGAAATCGATACTTGATAGTTATGTTGTTGACAGCCCTACTATCGATGCACATACGCCATGACCCATCTTTCTTTGGAACTAATAAGACCGGAACAGCACACGGACTTAGGCTCTCACGCACATACCCTCGTTCCATCAACTCTTCGATTTGGCGCTGCATCTCTTTGGTTTCTTCGGGGTTACTACGATAAGCTGCCTTATTAGGCAATTGTGCACCTGGTATTAAGTCGATTTGATGCTCGATTCCTCTAATAGGTGGTAAACCACTAGGCAAATCATCGGGGAATACATCTGCAAATTCGAGGAGTAAATCATTAATACCACGATGCTCGCTTATTTGTGGTTGGGGCTGATTTATGGCTAAGAGCGCATAAACATATCCACCATTGTCGAGCACTTGTTCCACCTCTCTCTCATTAGCAAACATTGCTAAGCTTGGTTTCTTACTCCTGCCCGAATGCATAGAACGAATAGCCTCCGGTGTCATAGGCTTCAATGTGATCTGCTTACCATTAGTCATCAAAGAATACTCATTACTCCTTCCATGGTGCGTTACATCCCTATCAAACTGCCAAGGACGACCCAACAACACATGACACGCATCCATAGGAATCACGTCGCACAACACCTCGTCTTTGTAAGGACCCATTGAAAAATTCACCCTAGTCTGTTTCGAAACTTTAACTTTGCTTCCATCATCGAGCCAATGTAAAGTATATGGTTTTGGATGTGGTGTAGTTACAAGAGCAAGTTTATCAACCAACTCTGTTGCAGCGACATTGGTGCAGCTACCACCATCGGCAATCACGCTACACCACTTATCATTAATCTGGCATTTCGTGTGAAAAATTTGGTCACGTTGCTCTCCCTTTATCGGTTCATTCTTCGAGTGCAACATACGTCGAAGGACCAATGAGGTATCATAAACAGGTGCCTCATAGGCTAAGGAGTCATCCTCGGCCTCCTCACCTCCATCTAACACAAACAGCCCCTCCTCCTCGATAGCCCTATCGTAGGACAACTCATCACGCAAATCCATGGCCTCTCGTAGAGTAACAACTCGTTTATTAGGGCAATCACTTCGGAAGTGACCAAACCCTTGACATTTAAAACAACGAACATTGGACAGGCTCTTTTCTTTGTTACTCGGTTCTGGTTTGTCTCGAACGAGCGTTTTTGGTGTGGTAGCAGCCGTGACTACAGTAGACACGGGCATTCCAGCCCTAGCTCCCTCGGTTCTAGGCCAAGCATTAGTCTTAGGGGTATAACTTGTGCTAGATCGATTAGCTTTCAACAGATTCTCAACTTTCAAACACAATTGGCACAACATATCAAACGAACTATAGGGCTGTAAGTCTACGGTGTTTGCAATGTTTCTATTCAATCCCCTACAAAACCTAGCCATCTTTTGCTCCTCCAATTCATTCAACTCGCACATTAAAGCAAGTTTCTCAAATTCAGCAATGTAATTGAGTATCGACATACTACCTTGGCATAGTTCTGCAACCTTTCTATATAAATCGATCTTATGACTTTTGGGAACATACCTCTTTCTGAGTTTTCGTTTGAGATCCTCCCATGAGTTCAGTTTATCCTTCCCTTCTCTTGTTCGTTTTGCCTTGAGATTTTCGAACCAAAGTGATGCACTCTTCACCAATTTCAGAATAGCGTACTTGCATCGCTTCTCATCGGTCACATCCTTGAAATCGAACATCCTTTCAATTTTTCGTTCCCATTCCAAGTACTCCTCCGGATCTGTACTACCATCGAAGTCTGGTAGTTCCGTTATCTTAAACTCGTCGATGGACCTGGTAGTCTCATTCCGTCTTGCACCCATCATACGATTCCCTATATCTGGGTTTGCACGCAACAAGTCGCGCAACTGTTGTAATATGGTTGCATCGTCTCCCATCAACCTAGCTCTGATACCACAAATGATATAAAACGCGGAAGCAATTAACGATTGTGTCTCGAAGTTCTGAACAAACGAGTAACAACAGCAACAACAACGGTATTTAACAAATAATAGGATTGTTTGAGTGTTGTTTACGACGAAATAGCAGCAGCAATAGTCAATAATTCGTAACGATGAACAGTAACGCCGATGAACAGTAACGCCGATGAACAGTACGTTGAACAGTAAATAACAAAAATAAGAGAGCGATATTTAGCTTCGAGATTCGACCTGAATTCGCAGCTAATAACGAAGGAGTTTGCAGCACAAACTACGATCGCAAATGACTTGAAGTTCGTTCTCAAATCAAAGGAGTTGGTGATCAAACTGATCGGGTTTTCTGTGTTTATATTGATCGTTGAATGAAATCAAATGTAGCAGCATACAAGCCTTATATAGGCAGCTCTAGGGTTAACTAATTGATCTTCTAAAAGATCTTATTCTTGCACAATAAGATAACCTAATTCTAGGAAAGAAATAACAGAATATAAGCTAACAAAATATCAAATGCAAATAAGGAAATTACGGAAATAGCACTGCCAAGCTCAAGGGTTATTAATGATTAAGACCCCGACTCCTTGGACTTGGTTATGCGTGCCAATATAGCCCAACACACAAGCATCATGAGCAGCCCCTTCTTGTACGTTGCTTGGCCCAATCGTGACCTCTTCCACAATGTTATCCTCAAACGCATCAGAGGTTCATACAAGGGTTTAGTTCAATCATGGCCCCTATTACTGAGTGCATGAAGAAGGGAGAGTTCAAGTGGAATGAGAAGGCCGAAAGGTCCTTCAATCTGATCAAGGAGCTATTGTGTAAATCTCCAATATTGGTTCTACCAGATTTTAATAAACTCTTTGAGGTAGAGTGTGATGCCAGTGGCCTTGGCATAGGAGTTGTGCTTACTCAAGAGAAGAAACATGTTGCATACTTCAGTGAGAAGCTAAATGGGGCCAAGCTTAATTATTCCACATATGACAAAGAGTTCTATGCCATTGTGAGAGCATTGAACCATTGGGGACACTACTTGAAGCCTAAACCTTTTGTGCTTCATTCTGATCATGAGGCTCTCAAATACATCAATGGACAGCACAAGCTCAACCCCAGACATGCCAAATGGGTAGAATTCTTGCAATCCTTCTCATTCTCCAGCAAATACATAGAGGGTAAGAACAATGTTGTAGCTGATGCATTGTCTAGAAGGTCTGTAATGTTGACCTTCATGGAACAAAAGGTGTTGGGGTTTGAATTTATGAAAGAGCTCTATCAAGAAGACCCAGACTTCAAACATGAATGGGAGGTGTATCAGGAAGGACAAGTCAAGAAAGGGAGCAAGTACACAGCTCAGGAAGGCTACTTGTTCTATGGAAACAAACTATGTGTGCCTAAGGGACCTTATAGGGGACTACTGGTCAAAGAGGTTCACTCTAATGGCCTTGCTGGTCACTTTGGGGTGCAGAAGACCTATGACATATTGCAAGATCAGTTCTATTGGCCTAAGATGCTCAGTGATGTGCAAGATGCCCTCAAGAGATGCAGGTCTTGTCAACTAGCTGCACTGAAACTTCTGTTGCACTAGCCAAGGCACATTTTCAAGCAGGCCCATACACACCACTTCCAGTACCAAACAAGCCATGGGAAGACCTCAGTATGGACTTCATTGTAGCCTTACCTAGAACTCAAAGGGGAAAGGATTCAATCATGGTGGTTGTAGATAGGTTCAGCAAGATGGCACATTTCATTGCTTGTAAGAAGACTGAGGATGCTTTGGGGGTAGCTGAACTATACTTTAGGGAGGTTGTCAAGTTACATGGGGTCCCTAGAAGCATTGTCTCAGATAGAGACACAAAGTTCATGAGTCACTTCTGGAGAACCTTGTGGAAGCTATTGAAGACCAGGCTATTGTTTAGTACTTCTCACCATCCCCAAACTGATGGGCAGACAGAAGTCACTAACAGGACACTAGGAAAGATCTTAAGGAGCATTGTTTCTAAGTCATTAAAAGATTGGGACCTCAGGCTAGCACAAGCTGAGTTTGCCTTCAACAGAGCTCCCTCCAGCAGCACAGGTAAAAGTCCTTTTGAAACAGTTTATGGAACTAATCCTCTCATGCCTACAGACCTAACACCAGTCAAAGGAAGCAAAGCAAGCTATGATGCAAAGAAAAGAGTTGAGCAAATGATACAGATTCATGAGCAAGTCAAGAAGCATATTGAAAGGTCCAATGAGTTGTACAAGGCTAGGTCCAAAGGGCCTAAGAAAGCAAGGGAGTTCAAGGCAGGGGATCTTGTATGGTTGCATTTAAGAAAAGAGAGATTTCCAGACAAGAGGAGAAACAAGCTCATGCCAAGAGCTGATGGACCATTTGAGATATTGGAGAAGATAGGCACAAATGCTTACAAGGTGGATCTACCAGGAAGCTATGGTGTACATGGTACTTTCAATGTTGGAGACCTGAGCCCCTACCATGGTGAATCAGATGATGAAGGTGATGAAGATTTGAGGGCAAATCCTTTTCAAGAAAGGGAGGTTGCAACGGGAGTACATGATCAAGACAAGACACAAGCTCAAGACAAGACTCAACATCAACAACATCAAGACAACAACATCCATTCAGACAACACCATGACTAGTTACGACAATGTCCTCTTCAGTCCAAGTAACCACCACTTCAGGCCAGCTAAGACAACACCACACCAACCAGAAAAAAGCCTAGCCATCCACTTTCCAAGACTAAGCCACAACAACACACAGCCAACAGCAAAACAAACCCAACACAACAATAACAACTCTCAGCCTAAAACAGCCAGTCACAGTTTTTCTAAACAGGGTCCATGGGGGTCTCACACATTCAAACAAGCCTAACCAACCATCAACCTTAATCCTTGGGAAGGTCCTCTACAACTTTGCCCAGGACTTCTCTTCCAAGAAATGCACACACAAAAAGTTAGCCTAGGGACAACTTCAAACTGTCCAGATTTCAGTCCTTTTTTGCAGTAGTTAACATGTCACTATCAAACTTTCCTGTTTTGATCAAACAAGCTCGAGGGCCTTTTAGCAGGACCTTTGGCATCCATCTAACTTCAGTTGAGCTCAAGAATCAAGCTTGGAAGTCCACTCCTTCACCAGTTTCAACCTAAACAACCCCATTAAGGCAGATTGTCCCTTTAGAACTGCTTTTCTACTTTATTGCTTTATTCTGAACAATGTAGCTGTTATTTCTGTTTCTTTTGCAAGTCAATTGTGGCCTTAGGATGTATTGAACGAGTAGGATGTAATCTCCTTGCCTATATAAGGCCATTTCCTAATGAATGAAAGGTAGATTTGAAGTAAATACAAAAACTGAAACCTTGTTTCTGTTAACATCTCTTGGCTGTGTGCTTGAGACAACTTCCTTTGCTTTGTGCTTGGAAATGAGCTTAGATCCTTAGCTGAGTGTTGGGTTCAAGGTTCAACCCTCAACCATTGGCTTTGTGCTTTGGTTAAGGTTCTATCCCTTTCTTTTAGCATTCAGTCCAAACAAAAACAGAGCAATTGCAAAGTATCTAACCTTAGTTCAATTTGTCATTGTTTAGCTTGTCTTTCTGAATAGTTTCATTGCAGAGGCCATCTTACCCCGTCCCACTTATTTTCTTCCTGTTGGGGATATTACCCCCCGATGACCCCCCTGTTCAGATTAGATCCCGCCGTCCTGAGGTAGGATCATCCTCTCAGTCGACCCATGCTACGAGCGACGTGACTGCCATGTTTGAAGCCTTGACCATGTCCATTGATAGAGTCCAGTCAGACCAGCAGCTTGCTCTGCACCCCATTTATGATCACTTTGCGAGGCAAGGTGTGATTAGACCTGAGGGCCCCCACCTGTCTTTCTATACTTGGCCCAAAGGAGGGTATGGTACTGCTTATGATGCAGGTGTGCATCAGACCGGACTTGATTAGTGTGGTACTGACTATGGCGTCGAGAGTTTTGGAGGATATGGAGGTGATTTTAGTGGTCACCAAGTAGATGAGTACTAGTCCTTTGGAGCCAGCAACCCTACCGGGATCGTTGCTTCTAGTAGTAGTTATTATTCTACAGATGATACCTACTACACAGATGCTTCTGGATCCGAATCCGAGCCGCCTCCTTCGGAGAGGAGAGGCCGTAGCTGGTGGTCTTTGAGATGAGATGATAACAAGCTCCCCTTGTTTATACTAGCTTGGGGGAGGCTAGACATTTCGTAAGTTTTTCTTTCTTTCTTTTATTTTTAGCATTTTTCTTTTTAGCCCCTTTTCCCATTAGAATTTCATCTTGTTTCTCTGTTCTATGTGATACCAACCGTTTCTCGGTTTGCTTCTATTATAACTGCATGCACATTGAGGACAATGTGAAGTTTTAGCTTGGGGGAGGATTTGCATTTAGGACTTACTGCATTTAGGATTGCATTTATATTTTTACTTTTCTCATTAGCTTATTTTCTTCTAATTTTATTAGTTTGTTTTTTCCTTGTTTGTTTTTATCATTTTGAAAATCTAAAAAAATCAAAAAATCAAAAAGACAAAAAGAAAAGATCATTTTCATCTTACATTTCTCAATTTATAGTTTTTATAAGCTGATGTTTCATTATGTTATGAGGAATTGTGCATTCATGGGGATGTCTTGTACACAGTAGGTAGAAAGTTGCATTTGGACTTAATTAAGCTTGATCTTGACTTTGGCAAGCTACTCATATTGTAAGGTAGAGCCTCCAGTGGTCGGTACATCTGAACCCGATCCCAGTTTAGGAGTGAGTAGTTTCTCCTTATAGTCTGTGTCACATCAAAACGCATAAGTATGGTTTTTATTCCATTTTCTATAAGTATTACTATCATGATCTACATTTTGAAGCCATTTAGTCTTGTTCACATTTCGCATTGCCCAAAAACACCCTTCTTTCTAGCTACATTACATTATTGCCTACTCTTGTTGAGCTAGTAACTGACTATATGTGTAGGGGTGTTCTGTACTTTTGCGATATTCTGATAATGCCACCATTTAGTGTGAACCTGCTGTATCGGGATTGCTGATTCCCGTGTTTTTCAGTGAAAGAAAATTTGAAAAGAAAAAGAAAAAAAAAAGAGCTTTGAAAAAAAAATGAAAGAGAAAAAACTCAAAAGAGAAAAGAAAAAAAAAACGCTTCCATGAATGAAAAGGAAAAGAAAGAAAAATTTTGGGAAGTCGTAACTTGATTTGTCATGTTTAATAAGCTAATATGTTGCTTTTGGCTTTGACTATTGTTTATGGAAATTGGTATGATTTGGATTAAGTATCCACTACACATTTGGTTATTACTAGCTTGACTTAAAGCCCCACATGACCAAAATCGTTTGTCCACTTTCTTACCCAAATTTCCCAAGCCTCTTCTTTATTTCTCTTGGCTTCTTACATTACATTTTGATCATGATTAGTCTTACTTAATGAATTTGGATTGTCTAGCATACTAGACTGCGGGCACATTCTTATAAGTTGTAGATAGGAGAGTGTCACTTCAAATTTGAACCAATATTTCCTATTTCACAAAAATTTGAGTGAATAGTGTATCGAAAGAGTCCATAGTCAATAAGATCATGCAAAAGCTGAAAAAGTCCAAAGAATATTTTCTATGTTGCGCCGTTATGTAAATCTCAACCATGATTCGCACTTTCCTTTGCCCTTGTTGTTTCGGGTTTATGATTCATCTACTTGTTAAGAGCTTATTTTTGATATTTGGATGATAGATTGATCATTCTTTGCTACCCTTGTCTTGGTTATGATTGTTATGTTTGCTTGAGGACAAGCAAGGGTTTAGCTTGGGGGAGTTTGATAAGCGATATTTTGTACTAATTTATCCCCCGTTTTAGCTCGATTTCTATATGATTTATGCACTTTGTTAAGTGATTAACGAGCTAATATTACTATTCTAGTTGTTTTGCGTGCTTTGTCTCGTTTTATAGGAAATGAAGCGGTTTTGCTATATTTTCTTACTTTATGAAGCAAAGGCACTAGAATACAAGTTTACGAGGAACCGCAGATAGCAATTTCATGATTGGATCACAATTTCCATTGCATCATTCCTCAAAGTGGATTGGTCTTGACTTTTGACTTAGTTTCTCAATTAAAACACAAGCCCAAGTCAACCAAAGCCTGGCCCAAGACCATTTCCGAGCTGCAAACTGCCAAAACAAGGCATAGGATTCCGTGCCCAAAGAAGAAATTCGAAGAGACGAAAGAAGATCCATCAGGGTTACATACCCGATCGGATTTACCATATACCCGATCGGGTATGTATGCTGCTGAACGCCTCTTGCCTCTTCTTCTCCCAAGCTTTAATGGGAATGTTTATTGCCTTGGCTAGGGTATGAATCCGGATGGAAAAGCTCAACCTTGCAGCCCTATAAAAGCCTAATATCATCATCATCATCAAGAACACATTACATTAGATTACATTTACATTACATTACATTACATTACATACCAATCATATTATCATCTCTTACATTTAGCAATTTACATACAAGTTAGATTATAGTTTATGGTTTTGTATGCAAGTTTAGACATCTTACTTCAAGCATTTTCTCTAGCACTCTCTACTGTTTTATCATTACATTTTGGTTGAAATTCGTTCTTATTATTTTCTCTTACATCGTTGTACTTCCATTCCCGGTAATTCTCTATCTTTTGCTTTCATTATTTTCAATATCGTTATGTTTATTTTATAATAGATTCTATCACTTTCATAAACCATGAATTATAATCTACTTAGCCTTCTTTTCGTATTATCATTGTTGTTAGTAATCGCGCATAAAAGTAATTTAGTCAAAATTAAATCATCGTTTAATATGTCTCATTTTACTTCACCTAGTCATATAATAATCATTGTAAATTTCATCATTAGAATAATAGCCAATTTAATATTGATCATGTCAATCATTGTAATATCCCTAATTCATAGTTTAATTTCCTACATCTTTTTCCTCTTAATTTATTTAATCACATAAATTAAATCTAGTAGTGTAGGATTATCATTATGTAAATATAATAAATAAAATTGAAATATTGAAATGATTTGCTAGTTAAAATGAATTAAAAGAAGAATCGATACCAATAGAACCATCTAGTTTGTTTCTTCCTTTGGTTGTGTCAAATTCTATAACTTTGTTTGATGGCCATAAACAATTGTTTGTATTAGTCAATTTCCGTCTTAGAAACGAGAGTTGGGATGGGAATTAGGACTACCAATAGGGGTTTAGTGACCTAACCAGACTGAAAGGACGTTAAGACCCATTAAAAAGTCGGTACGAATCCGAGAGGAATATACCGCTACAAGGCTTAGACAATCGTAGTAATTCTAATATTGGTATCAATAAAGCTTTTAAATCATTTGACATGAATTTCTAATTCTCTATATCAATTTGATTAGATAGTTTATTTTATCGTTTTAGTTAGTTTATTATATCGTTTTATTTTATTGCCATTAGATAGTTTTTATTGTTGTTTTTATTTTATTGTTATTAGATAGTTTTTATTGTTGTTTTTATTTTATTGTTGTTAGATAGTTTTTATTGTTTTTATTAGATCATCGTAATTTTTATTGTTGTTTAGTTAGTTTATTTTACCGTCATTTTATTACCGTTCTTAGATAGTTTATTTTATTGTCATTTGTTAGTTTATTAGTTTTCTATTATTTTAGTCAGGTAGGTTTTCAATATTGTTATTTTAATTATCGTTCTTATTTAGATTTAATTTTTGTCACTTTCCTTTCCGTCAAGTAGACTAGTTCATTTTATCTTGCAATTTTATTATCGTCATCAATTAGATTAGATTTATTTTTATCGCAATTTCCATACTTGTCATTTAAATATCGTCATTGTATACTTGTCATTTTATTTCATGTTAGTAGTTTAGATAATCACCTCAAATAAATCGAACTTAAATAAAAATCACCCCATAGCAATTCATAGTTAACACGTACTCCCTGAGGATCAATCCCTACTTCCCTAATTACATTCTTTATGTTGTTAGCTTAAGTGTGGGTAATTATTTTTGCATCGGGACTGCGACACAACCGGTCATAATGAAGCACAAAAACCTTAGGGAATCAATTCGCAACCTCTCAAACTTGTGCATTGTCTGTAGTTTGAACCAGGCCTAGTTATTAACTTGTGCTAAGCTGTGGTTAATAGATTAGAACTTTTTTAACACCTCTAGTTCAGTCTGTGACTGTCTTGGTTGTGTTGTTAAGTCTAAGACCCTAATCCTGTGTTTAGCTGTGGATTTAGGCCTTAAACTTGTTAAAATATCTAGTTGTCTTCTTGTGTTAAGTTGTGGGAGTCACCCATATAATTATATCCTTGTTTACTTCATGTTTGTTTCAATCTGTCGAAAACAACCTCAATTATTGTCAGTCTGAGTGTTCATTTCTTGGAGAAATAGCAAATCACTTCTATAATTCTTGAAACTATAAACAATCCTTCCTAATACACTTAAGATCAATCCCACAAAGTTTCACAATTTAACTCAATCATTTACTATTTTTAACGACAGTCTAAACTCAGGTTGCATTATTGCATTACCCTTTGAGTTTACACTGCAAGTTGGTTATCAGAGCTCTGGTTTAGAAATATTGAGAGTTTATTATACCCTAACTACATTAAAAACACAAAATCAACCCAATGAGTGAAGAGAGACTTGCTGGTATGGAAGCAAGTATGGATGATCTAGATGGAGTTGTTATTGCTCTAACTAGGACCATGGATGAAGTCATACGAAACAACCTCTTCTTTGCTACTGGAGGCAGAGGAAGAGGTCGTGGGAGAGGCCTGGCACCACCAGGAGGCACAGGGAGACCACCAAATGAAAATGAGCATCTTGACTCAGATGATTCCACCAGGATAAGGGCTTCCATCCAAAGGCATACAGACAAGCACCTAAATGTAGACATCCCCGAGTTTACTGGTAGTTTAAACCCTGATGACTTACTAGAATGGATTAGGGACATTGAGAAGGTCTTTGAGTATAAAGGTTGTAATGATGTTAAGTCATTTATGTTGGAGCAAGTGTCCTCCACAATAGTGCATTTATATTATAAATCTCATTTTGGAATATTAGTGGGATGACTAGTATTTTGATACTCCACGTCAGTTGATTAACGTAAATCGATAACGGTCAGCTGACTAGAGTTAGACGTTATTGTCGTATGACGGCGGTAATCAACTGCCCCCTTTCGGTCACACCTATAGGATGAGACCCAAACAGAAATCTAATTATTTGTATACGATACATATTAATTAGTACTTTATATATATATTTGATATATGTTTAGTTACGAGAGTTATTTATTGGAAATTGAGTTACGA
Organism: Heliosperma pusillum; assembly: GCA_022085475.1. Taxonomy (NCBI): domain Eukaryota; kingdom Viridiplantae; phylum Streptophyta; class Magnoliopsida; order Caryophyllales; family Caryophyllaceae; genus Heliosperma; species Heliosperma pusillum. The sequence continues at coordinate 11,639 of JAIUZE010015385.1, forward strand.
ACTCATTCCGGATAAGTTTATTAGTCAATTATACGATAATTGACTGAATAAATTTTACGTCTTATTTTAATACGATTAAATAAGATTTAATTTAATGATTAATAGTTAACTCATTAAATTAGTTGAGGTTATGCATATAATTTGAGGTAGAGGTGATTAGTTAATTATATTTACAAGGAGTTGTAAAATAAACTAACTAGGCATTGTGGGACCCATTATATATTGATATAATGATAAAATATCACTTAAAAGTTAAGTGTATATTATTTATTAATTTGAGTCATATAATTGTTATATGATCAAATTAACTCTTAATTATACAAGATAATTAAACATATGATTATAAGTATTTGTGGGACAAATATCAAAAATCAAAATGGACCACATGACACTAGTGGGTGCCGAAAATTGGTAGTGTACAACATGATGATTGTTGTTTCTTGTATTACACTACATCTTGTTATCATGTCATGTTTATGACACATGATCATAACCTTACTCACATCTACACTCAACCAATTTGCATGGGATTATTTTAAGCAAAAATAAGAGGCCACATAGGCCATGATGGCCGGACCATAGTGTCCTTAAAAGGACAACTTTGTTGTTCATTTTGCTTGCTTGTTCATTCTTATTTTTGTGCTTATCTCACTAAAATCCTCATCTCTCTAAAGCCTCTCAAATACTAATATTTCCTATTACTAGAGTAGTAATAAAATCTAATATTAGTTCATCATATCACTTGTGTTTTCTAGTAAAAAAAAACTAAGTGATTAGTTTGGGTTTTTCTCTTGGGTGCTTCTTAAAGGAGGTCTTCTACTTTGAAGATTACAAGGAGGATCATCTATTTCTTTATAGCACAAGATCAACAAGAAAGGTGTTTCTTGTTGTGCCCATATAACCGAAATTTCCCAATGTAAAGAAATTTCTTCTTACTTTTTATTATGCATTTTAATTTGCATGCATGTTACATAGATCTTTATTAAACACTAAATTAACAAGTAATTTAGTAACTAATTAGAGGAGTCTAATTAGGGTCTATGAACTTTCATGTGGTATCAGAGCAAGCTTGTAGCATGCATGTTGATTTTAAGCATTAAAATCGGGTTATACGATAACTTGAGTAAAAAAAATCGAAAATTTATGTTAAAAATGGTTTTCACGAAATTTTCTGATTTGCATGCATACCTACTGACCTCAAAATTTTTGTGGTCAAATTTGGTGAATTTACGAATTAATTTGCTATTTATTATGTTTTATGGCCTTAATAACCGAGTTAACATGCGGTTTTATGTTAAAAGTTAACTAAAAATAGTTGCATGTTGAATCTGGCCTCAAATTTTTAATATGCTCTCAAATGCATGGTGTACATATTGTATGTAAATTTTCGTGACATTTAGTCATGTATTGCATGGTTATTGATTTTTATTGGATAAAAATCGATTTAAAGGAGTTATTTTGTTCTTAAAATTGAAACGAGACTTTCTGGAGTTCAAAATTTTTGTACATTTTGAAATATTATTTATATCATTCTGGTAAAATTTGAAAATTTTTTTCATCATTTTACTATTTTAGTTGGTTTTTATTTGATAAAAACCGATTATTATAAAGCTATTTGTTCATAAAATCATTTCAAATTTTTTGGGAAAATGTTTTTTGTTCTTTAGGTTCCTGGAAGTGTTCCAGTATGTACAAATATTTTTGTTTCAATTTTAATGATTTTTAATTTTATTTTGGGTTTAATTCATAAAAGTTATGAATAAACCTCTTTAAATAGCAAATGCGATCAATTCAAACTAATTAAATAAAAGTGAAATTAGTGGGGACTAATTTTCAGTTCTAAATCAGTTTAGATAATTAGTTTGAGCTTAAATACGATTTAAGTGTTGATTATTGATTTTTAGTAGATAAAATCGATAAAATTCGTAAAAACCGAGCTAGAATGAACATGACAAGTGGTGAGGGTGATTTTGGCATGATTTTACAGCATTTTTATTTATGTTGTTGAATGAATGAATGTCATTTATTTATTTTATTGCAAGTTGTACCTAGTATGGCCTAGATTATTTTAAGCGGTATTACCCGTAATGTAAGGGAATACCGATTTGGTTGTAATTTATTGCGATTTCGTATCGCCGTTTTGTAATAATTAATAATTTCATTTTTTTTAGATCAAATGTATAATAGGGATTTGCTATGTATTCATTTGTATTTTTGTAATTATTTATTATGAAGACGGTGATTCCCAAAGTCGGTGTTCCAAAAGACGGTGCCATATTGGAAGGCGTTCCAAGAAGAGGCAAGGGACCAAGGAGTTGGTTTCCGATTTGTAATCATCTAGTAATTAGATTAGCTAGGTGGCCATACTAGGATTTAATTTGATTGCTTGCTTTATTTTTCCGCACATGCCAAAATCACCAACATGCGTTTTATTTATCGATTGTCAATTCAACGTTATTCAAAATTCACCAACTTAGTTCACTTATAGGGAATTAATAACTAAAATTGGCAAGACCTCTCACATAACTTAAAAAGAAATTGAGATTTAGCCTTACCAATTGAAGCACCTATGAATCCCGTGTTCATTAGGACAACCACAACGTGGACATTTTTACCTCGGGTAAGTAGGGTGATTACGATTCCCACCACCTAAATTGGGTTGACTAAACAAGATAAGCGTTATCTGGTGACTAGGAGATGGGTTTAGTTGGAAATCCGTCAAACCGAGAGTTCTAGGAGTAGAAATTAGTCAAGAGTTGACTTACCGTCTTTACAAAAAGTTGCATGAACATGTTCTTTTATCTAAAATGCGGGTCTCAGAATCGCTTATATAATTTCGTGAGGGGTCATTATATTAGTGACTTGTTTAAAATTGTTTTCACAAGTAAAATTGTTTAAAACTTTGAATGTTAATATTTACTAATTTTGTTGTAGTAATTCAATTCGCAAATGGCAAACAATAACAACAATGTCGTTCAACTTGGCAAAGACTCATGGCTAAGGTCCGTAATGTACAAATGCATCTAAAAGACGATGAAAACTAATTTCGTCGAGTGGGAGCAAACGATCAAGAGCGCGGCGTTATCGGATAACGTTTTGCGCTACTTGACCGAGGCACCTCCAAATGAACCCGGCCCAAGGGCCACTAATGCGGCCAAAGCCGCCTATGAGGAATACCTTAAGGTAGCCAACGACGTCAAGATGGTCTTGATTTGGTCGATGTCCTCAACCCTTAAGCAACAATACATCACCCTTGGAGCATATGAGATATTCTCTAGGGTGACGTTGGCTTTTTCTCAATCACCCGAGATTCGCCAATATAATGCTATGACTAGGCTTTTTGAAGCCAAGTAGAGAAGGGCCAAAAGGTTGCCCATATGTGCCTTAAGATGGTGGAATTTGTTGACACTCTGAGATCGTATAGGGGTCAGATCCATAAGAAGCTACGGTTGGCGCATCCTTCACTCAGTTCTCCCAAGTTTGCCAAAAGCTAGGGCAAATAAAATGCCCTGGCATGAGATAAGAGCGTTCACGAGCTTCATGCTCTCCTTACCCAAGTCGAACGGGATATGGAAGCAAGTGGGAGTGAGCAAAGGGATGTTCTTTCAATGAGATTGAAGAACTTAAAGCTAGGGGTTCAAAAGGGGAAGGGAAAAGCCAAGGCCCAATTTAAGAAGCAAGGAAAGGGAAAGGGCAAAGCTATTATGGATAGTAATGCCAAGGCTAAGGGTAAGAAGCACGCCGAAGCCGAATGCTTTTATTGTAAAGGCAAGGGACATTGGAAACGCAATTGTCCCAAGTATT
>JAIUZE010015386.1:0-23577 GCA_022085475.1 Heliosperma pusillum
ATTGCAAGTTCATCCAACTTTATAAAAATCAGGAGATCAGATGAGTCAAATTACAGCTAGCCAATATGAACGATATTATCCCAATGTGAAGTTTTAAGCAGAATAGTTTGTTGACTTTCTCCAAACTTTATAGACAATACCTACAAAGATTATTATAAAATATCACGTTTACTACTTTCCGTCTTTACATTTGAGTCTCTATGCAAATAGTGGTACAAAGATTCAGAATCAAATTCAAAACACAAATAATGAAAGAAATGCTAGTAATAGACTAATACAGTAATACATATGTTGATTAGGCCTAGGTTCTTGACCATGTTCACTCAAGAATAATTGACGAAGGTCGATGGCCTAATCTGCACACACATTTTCAATGGTCTGAAACCAATATTCATAGAGCATGTTGTTTTCCATGCAAAATATTAAAGGTATCAGCGATCCAGTCCAGGTATATCTTATATGAAAGATGGGGAAGGGGCTGGGGTGTTACGTCATCTAGACAAATTATGTCATTACCTTGCAGAGCTAATTGCAGTTGTGTTGACGATTTCTAGTACGACCACATCGTGAACCAATTTGTGTGTTTCACAAAGAGAAAGAAAACCTGTTATATGATAATAGGCGCAAATCCACCTCTCACCTGAAAAGTAGGCCAGGAATATCCCTGGCAGCCGTATGAGATAAACAACAAAAGTAATTCCAAAAGGCACAAATTCACAACAAAGCAAAAGAAAAGGGAGACCAATTTTTATGTCATATAACCCTCCAAAGGTGGTGTATCCTACACAAGACGAGAATCAGTAAAGTTTTATGTCATATAACCCTTCCAAAGTATGTTTTTTAGCTCACTTCGCTACATGAGAAGATGTGGCATTCTCTTCGTTCCTTAAATCTCATAACAATAAGAACAACAAAATAGAAAAATCTGATCAAATTCGCATATTTGGTGCAGCTAAATTTTGATAAATCATTCAAAGATGGAAACTTTGCAATTATTGGCAATGCTTTGATTATCGTAGTGTTGGTCGTTCCTAACTTATTTGTAATAATGAACTAAAGTCGGAGATCCAAATACCATACACCAAATCACTACCAAAAAGCAAATTATATGTACTGACAATTGATTGATCATAGAGTACGAAATGAGGGAAATAAAATTGTTTAAGAAGGCATGAAGGGAGAACAAGACCAACACGCCAAAGTTACCGAGCTCAATTTCAAGTCAAATCTACCTGAATGATTTTACTTTACAGTCTCCGCTATCCTTTGAGCCTCTCTTTGTTGGATCAAAAGTCGAACTTCTCCAATAATTTTCTTCACAAACTCACCAGCAGATAGTTTGTTGGATCAAAAGTCTAACTTCTCCAACAATTACCTTTAAGTTTTTATTTATTAAGTGATTCTACACAACAAAAATACTTATATTGTTCAATGTCCATTACCACAGCACTACTAAGCCCAAACCAGACCTAAATTTATGCCTGTCTAAACTACAGCAATCAAATGACACCAAACTGATCGACTTAATCGAGAAAATTATGCATCTTAACCTATAATCAGTCATAAACTGATAAATTCATCTGCATAGAATACTCAAAATCAAACCATCAACCCCTAAAAAATAAACACAATTCTTACAAAATTCAGTAACCATTAACCCCAACAACCGCTTTTATAGAATTACCGAAGTTTTAAAATTATAAGAATTTTAAAGTTAAAACACATGTAGAGAAAGTAAGTTACGACCTTACCTCGAGATCACGCGCACCAGCATGCCAAAGCAAAATTCAAGTTGTACGACCTAAAAAGATGCTGGATAACAATTAAGAACAAAGGGAATGAGTATTAGAAGGCGGGGCTCAACAGAAAGGTTACTGAATACACGATATTGATACAAGCTACTGGATAGGCCATGTTGCTTCTAATCACGTGTAAAGAGTCCCAAAAGCGGACATTTCTACACAAGTTTAAGTCACAAGCATATCTTCGGCACTTTGACCACCTACATATACCCCCACAGACCCCATATATCCTACCATCATCGACCAAATACAAATGAACTATATATAAGCACCACCACAGTCCAAGCGCCTACTCTCACCTGCCACTAAATACACTAAACGCAATCCAAAACCACTAAATACACAAACGAAAGCTATAAACGAAAGAAACAAAATAAGATTAGAATAATGAGAAGGGGAAATTAAATAAGTAAAATGGAATTGAAAGTGAGTATGGGTAATTATTGGGTACTGAAAACCTAACCTCATAAAATAAGAGATGTCAAAAAACATAAGAATCAGCAGGGTATCCTCCTACCTGAAAAATTCAAAGAAATGGATGTAAGAACCAACAAAGACGAGAGGAAATGAGACAGTGATAGGAGGGAAAAAAATAACTGGCCTGGAGAGGTTGGTCAAATGAGTGGTGAGGAGGAGTAGGTTGAAAGACGTGGGTGAACAAGCCGATAGCGGAATACGCCTGTAAAATTAAACGACCACAATTAAATCAAGCCAAACTCATATAAGCCTCACTTAATTAATCCGGAAAACTCATGAAAAAAAAGTTTCGTCCTCCTCCATTTCACTACCAACAACACATAAAAACACTAAAAACGAATTGAAAGCAAAATATAAATTAGACAACTATCCGCAAAATCGAGTAAAAAGCACACTTAATTACCTAGTGAAATATGAAACTACCCGAAATTAAGATGCTTATCACCTAATTTGGTTTGAGTTTCCAACACATATCACATTTGCGTAATAAGAAATGGATAAATTCAAAGAAACAAACAAAGAGCCCAAATAATTGAATAAAGTAACTTTAAAAATCCCCAAACCATATATCTAACAAACTAAGATAGAACCATAAATCGACATCAAATTCGGCACGGCCTCTTCAAACATGAGAAGTCAAAATAAACCCACGAGCGAACCAGGGCTAGTTTTTCCAAAACAGAAGTGAGAAACCAAAATCAATCACACAAAATAGGGAACGGTGAAACAACCAACTCCAAAATTAAACAACTACCTTTTAAAACCCCCAAAATACACAAAATTGGGAGCATTCAAACAAAAACCCTTAAATAAAAATTTGAACAACCACCTTTTTAAACCTAAACTCAGGCACAAACAAATAGAAATAACCCAGTTCCAGAAAATTGAATAGAACCAACTTTGTTAAATTAAACAAAACAAGTTGATCATACCTGGGAAATTCAGAAACGATTGAACTGATGACTGAGCAGCGTCAATTCCAGCAGCGAAATGGAGCTAATTGATAGAATAATCAAAAGAAGAAAGACGAAGAATAAATAATTGTTAGCTGGAAAAAATTAAAAGTGAAGAGAGGATACATGAGCATGAATTGACGAAGAAGAAAGGTAAAAGAAACCCTGATGAATATACAACATAGAGGGAAATCCAGTGCCCTAATGAAAGCAGAATGAGAGGCGGAGAACAAAAGGCTTAATTGAGAATGGATAGCCATGATCAAAGACAAAACAAATAGCCAACATTCAAAAAAGATACCCTAAATTAAAACCCTAAATTAAAAAAATGGAAATTAAAAACTTGATCATACCTCGTTTATCCAAAATTCAGCATGGCATCCATAATTAATAGAGAAACTGAATTGAAATATAAAAGATGAAGACATAATTGATGATACATAATAAGATGATAAAAAAAAATAACTGGAAGCAGTCTAAAAAATGAGCAAATAGAGAAACAAAAGCGATAAACGAAAGAAACAAAGTAAGATAGGATGAAAGAGGGATTTCCGTAAGACGTAAATCAGCAAAAACAAGCAACATAGATGAACAAACAAATGTTTGATTCAGAGTTTCAAGTTCTAAATTCGGCAGGAATGAATAGTTGAAGATGGGGAGTTGATAAAGGTGATAATGGAAGATGGTAAAAGGAAATATGGGTGTTGGAGAGTGAATGAAGAAGATTGAGTGGATGAGAAAAAAAGCGTAAATGAAAATGACGGATGAAAGAGGGGTAAAAGGAAAGCAGTGTAAGCACTGTATAGCACATGAGAGGCACGTAAGGCACTATTTTTTAGCAACAGTAGAAGGGGGTTGGGGCTTTTATAGATGTAAGGATAATATGTGATAGTCTTTTAACTTATTAAGAAAAATCATAAATTAACAAAAAAAAAAAAAATAAGACATAAAATTTTACATAATTAAATGAAAAACCGGATACTGGATATCCGGTTTCCGGATATACGGAAAAACCGGATATACGGTTTCCGGATATACGGAAAATCCGTATCGAATAAGGATACTCAAAATTGAGATTTTTAAAATCGGATATCCGATACGGTTATGAAAACCGTATCGGATATACGGTTTTGCTCACCCCTAGCGGTCATGTGATAATGCGAGTCCCCGTGAGTTCGTTAGATTATCGAGTTATGAGAGCTTGCAGTAATTATGTGTTGGGCATATGTATATAGGTCGTATTCCATTATAATCATTTCGTTAGCTATTGTCTGGTGGGTTTAAAAGTAGAGTCTAATCGGTGGAGATTTTCCAGTCATTATATTATTGAGTTCCTTTATCTTTTAGATTTTGGTCGAGTGGCTTGATTGTTGGGGTATTTTCTCATGTGGATTGGGATGTTTTGGACTTAAAGGGGTGTAAGAAAGTCGTGAGATTTGATTATGGTGTGTCTAAGGGTGTAAATGGTTCATTGTCTTTTGGAGTACTTTATGGGGATATTGTGTTAGAGTGTATAATATTTAAGTTGATGCATTCGTTGCCAATGAGGATGAAAATCGGATTTTGGGTGGACGAGGATTTTAGGTTGAGAGTTATGCGGTCGAGATAGTGAGAGGTCAGAAGGATGTTATGAGTAATCATGGTAAAGGATTGATCTAATGTTTCTTGTTGAGGATTTCGAGTAGATTCTAATGGAGGTGAAGAACAGTTGGGTTGGGAATTTGGTATATTTGGCGGTGTTGGTGTTAGGGTAATAAGCAATTTTGGGTAAGACGGGATGATGACAATAAAGGGAAAAGGTAAGAGTTAATGATGAATAAGGTTAGAGGGCGTAGCAGCGTTTGAGGAGAGCAGGTTGTCTCATTGCAGTACCTTTGTTTTGTGGAATAATTAGACAGTATGGTGAATGGTTGGTAAAATTTAGTAAATTGTTGTTAATCAGTATGTTGTTGAAGTTTTATTATAGGCATGAATGTTGATTTGTGTTATTAGTTATTTGGTGATGATCGGTTTTGGTTATGTAAGAATAGTACTTTTGGTATGGTGGTAAGCATGGAAAATAGTAATAATGTTAATGGTTTGAGTATGAGCGAACTTCCAGGACGAAGTTGTAGCATCGCATGTTGATAGCATAAGAAATGACGAGAAGTTTGGACCTATTAATGTGGGTTTGGTGGCAAGGAGTTAGTTTTGGTGATGTATGCGTGTTAGTGTTGGAATGTTTTGATGTGCAATGGTATGTGCGATGTGTGATGCTCTGGGTACTTCTGGGTAGATAAGGTCCAATGTATTGTTGAGAGGCTAAGTTTGATATGATTGGTGTGTATTATGATACTGTTCTAGAAAGAATGTTGGTAATTGTTGTTGATGGAGTTGGGATACTTGTTTATATTGTCTAATGATATCGTTAGTATGTTGAGATTTTAATAATGGCGTTTAACGGTGTTAGCTCCGATGTCTTGTGAAGGTATCTCAGTTTGGTAAGGGTCGATGTAAGTGTTGTTGAAAACTCGGTTTATGATGTTGTATCGAATTGTGACGGGTTTTGAGGGTACCTTTAGTATATGATGATGCTAGTGTTAGCTTGAATGCTTGGTTTATTTTGTTTTTAATGAGGGTGTGAACTTCGGGGACGAAGTTCTTTTTTAATGATGGAAGGATGTAATAGTTCGTATTAGTTTAGTAAAACTTTTGCTTTATTATTGGTCTTAGTGTGTCTGATGGAGACTTGGTGTTGGTTTGTTCCGAGTTGATATGCGATTGGCAGATCCTTGTGTTTGGGATGTTGGGAGTTTAATTTGGCTCGAGGTCATAGTGTTTGGTTTGTTGTGTATGTTGTTGTCTTGTCTTGTGTTTCGAGGTATGAGTTTGAGTTGTGACCTTCAAAGACGAAGTTCATTCTTAAGGAGGGGAGATTGTAATACTCCGTATATCTGTTGGTTTTGTACTCCGACGAGTAGGTTGTATTCCGCCAAGTAGTCGAGTCTGTCGCTAAGGTAGCCTTCTGCCTGGGTGGCACTCGGCCGAGTATGGTGGGCACTCGACCGAGTGCAGTGTACTCGATCGAGTTTTTTGTACACCGGTCTGACGGGTTTTATCGAATGGTTTTGGATTAAGATGATTAAGGGTTTACATATATTACGCCAGTTAAACTTTAATTAAAACCCTAAAACACTCTCAAATCTTTCCCTAATCACCTTAATACATCACTAAGCTTGGGATTTGTCATTGTTTATCGTCGGAGTCATCCTTTGCATTGATCGTCGTCGTATGTATCTTAATCTCTAGTTTAATTAATGTTATGGGATGAATTTATTGGAACCCTAATCTGAATTAGGGTTGAGAGTTAAGTAATTATAATGGATTGTCGATTTAGATTTTTTTTTTTGGTAAAATTCAAGAGATAATATTAATATGAAAAAAGTTTGCACAATTACATCAACTCCACTACAATACTCAACTATTGCAACACAAAAACAAGCATCAGACAATCTCTAGACTTAGTAAAGTAGCCTTAACTTTTGACACCATATCTGGTCATTCCTCGTCATAGTTCCTTGGAAACACCCACGTAGCCTCCTCTGGCACGCTTGTATGACCTACTTCACTAGCTCAGTAGGATATAGCTGTAGTAAAAAAGGGGGGGTAGTATCCTTTTTCGAAGAGGCTCGTCTTTTTGAAGAAATAAGTACCATGGCTGAAAATGGGAGGCTAATTAATTAAGTCCTTACAAGGCATTTCGTGAGCATTTTGGGCAAGAAATGAGGAGGCCAAGACAAGAACTTGGCAGCCAATTGAGTCATAGACGAGGACGGGTGAGCTACCTTGGCAAGATGCAACAAATCGAATCCAAAGGGCTAGAATAATTCATGGTTGGCAGCCATGTTTACAAGGCCTAATGGTGATCACAAATCCAAAGATCCCAAGGACAAGCAACATCACATGGTCCCTCTTATGTCTCATAAAGATGCCAAGCCAAAAGGAAGGACAAGGACAAGAATTGGCAGCCAAGACAAGGACATGGCAGTCCCTTGTCTCAGCCAAACAATTCGTGACAATGACAGGCCAGCCTTGGCAAGACAAGGACACGACCATGACAAGGACATGGCAGCACCTTGGCAAGACAAGACACGGCCATGACAAGGCCATGACAGCCCCCTAGGAGGACCAAGACACGCAACAAGGACTAGCAGCAAGACAAGGACATGGCTGTGCATTTGTCTCGGTCAAGACAAGAGCATAGCAGCCTCATTATCTCGGTCAAGACAGTGACATGCCAGCCACATTTGCCCAAGCCAAAGCAAGTCCAAAGACAAGGACATGGCTAGTCATGACAAGGACATGGCTAGTCATGACAAGGACGAGGGTCCCTGCCATGGACAGAATTTGTTGTCCCAGTTTCAACAGTCCCTTGAACTAATTAGACTAGCTTTTATGATGTCCTTTTGTTTGTATTGCTTTATCATATTGTCCTCTTGCTCCTTTAATTGTAGCCATTAGATATAGTTTTTAGATGAATGGATAGGATGTAATGTGAGCCCTTATATAAGGAACTCACCACCCCATGTAATATTCTGTTTTTGATAATGAATTAAAAGAGTTGTGTCAAACACAAACTTGAGGGTTAGCTCAAGAAGCACCTCGTCACAACCAATAGTGGCCATGCCTTTCTTGGTTGTTCGATTAAGGGAGGTTAGCCTGTGCTAGGCTGTGGTTAAGCTCTCCTAATCGGCCAGGCCTGGTGGTTACCCTGTGCTAGGCTGTGGGTAATCGACCTACGTCTGTTAGTGAGGTTAGTTTGGTTCTGTGCTAGGCTGTGAGCTAAGCTAAACTTGCTGTCCAGGTTGAGGTCCAAACTTGTGCTTGTCTGTAGTTTGGTTCTTAATCATATCGAGCTTGAGTTAGGGAGGTAAACTTGTGTGGTTTAACTCCTTAGTTCGAGTAGGTTGTGGGTCGAGCCATGAGCCAGTCTTGTGGCCCTTGGTTCACAACCATATCTTTCATGTTTTTCATAGGCTTAGAACACAAATAAACCCCCATAAGTCCCCCTTTTGTTGCTGCCACTTTTGGGACAGCCCCTTGGTTGCCTTTTGGACTATGGGTCATTCCATGGGTCATTCACCAAAACGCATAGACCCCCATCCATATGCTGCAAAGTGGTATCAGAGCTTAGGCTCTTGTGTTTTCTCAAACAAAGACGATCTTGGAAGAGTTGGGTCATGGATGTGCAAGGGAGTCGTCCTTCAAACCTGTGCAAGGCTGTGGTTTTTAGGTTCTAGTTTGATAACCTGTTAAGGACACTTGTGCTAGGTTGTAGTGTCTTGGGTCAAGCTAGGCAACGTAAGGGTCCTAAACCTGTGCTAGGCTGTGGTTAGGAGTCCTCTTGTTGTTGTCTTCTTCATCATACATACTTCTACTTTTCTGAAATTGTGTTGTTGTGAAGTCACGGTCTAAGTTACTGTTGCGTTGTTGTTTACTACCTCTTTACTTTTACCACAAAATTTGAGGACAAATTTTCTTTAACAAGGGGATGTTGTAGTAAAAAAGGGGGGGGGGGTAGTATCCTTTTTCGAAGAGGCTCATCTTTTTGAAGAAATAAGTACCATGGCTGAAAATAGGAGGCTAATTAATTAAGTCCTTACAAGGCATTTCGTGAGCATTTTGGGCAAGAAATGAGGAGGCCAAGACAAGAACTTGGCAGCCAATTGAGTCATAGACGAGGACGGGTGAGCTACCTTGGCAAGATGCAACAAATCGACTCCAAAGGGCTGGAATAATTCATGGTTGGCAGCCATGTTTACAAGGCCTAATGGTGATCACAAATCCAAAGATCCCAAGGACAAGCAACATCACATGGTCCCTCTTATGTCTCATAAAGATGCCAAGCCAAAAGGAAGGACAAGGACAAGAATTGGCAGCCAAGACAAGGACATGGCAGTCCCTTGTCTCAGCCAAACAATTCGTGACAATGACAGGCCAGACTTGGCAAGACAAGGACACGACCATGACAAGGACATGGCAGCACCTTGGCAAGACAAGACACGGCCATGACAAGGCCATGACAGCCCCCTAGGAGGACCAAGTCACGCAACAAGGACTAGCAGCAAGACAAGGACATGGCTGTCCATTTGTCTCGGTCAAGACAAGAGCATAGCAGCCCCATTGTCTCGGTTAAGACAAGAGCATAGCAGCCCCATTGTCTCGGTCAAGACAGTGACATGCCATCCACATTTGCCCAAGCCAAAGCAAGTCCAAAGAAAAGGACATGGCTAGTCATGACAAGGACATGGTAGTCATGACAAGGACATGGCTAGTCATGACAAGGACGAGGGTCCCTGCCATGGACAGAATTTGTTGTCCCAGTTTCAACAGTCCCTTGGACTGTTTAGACTAGCTTTTATGATGTCCTTTTGTTTGTATTGCTTTATCATATTGTCCTCTTGCTCCTTTAATTGTAGCCATTAGATATAGGTTTTAGATGAATGGATAGGATGTAATGTGAGCCCTTATATAAGGAACTCACCACCCCCATGTAATATTCAGTTTTTGATAATGAATTAAAAAAGTTGTGTCAAACACAAACTTGAGGGTTAGCTCAAGGAGCACCTCCTCACAACCAATAGTGGCCATGCCTTTCTTGGTTCGATTAAGGGAGGTTAGCATGTGCTAGGCTGTGGTTAAGCTCTCCTAATCGGCCAGGCCTGGTGGTTACCCTGTGCTAGGCTGTGGGTAATCGACCTACGTATGTTAGTGAGGTTAGTTTGGTTCTGTGCTAGGATGTGAGCTAAGCTAAACTTGTTGTCCAGGTTGAGGTCCAAACTTGTGCTTGTCTGTAATTTGGGTCTTAATCATATCGAGCTTGAGTTAGGGAGGTAAACTTGTGTGGTTTAACTCCTTAGTTCGAGTAGGTTGTGGGTCGAGCCATGAGCCAGTCTTGTGGCCCTTGGTTCACAACCATATCTTTCATGTTTTTCATAGGCTTAGAACACAAATAAACCCCCATAAGTCCCCCTTTTGTTGCTGCCACTTTTGGGACAGCCCCTTGGTTGCCTTTTGGACTATGGGTCATTCCATGGGTCATTCACAAAAACGCATAGACCCCCATCCATATGCTGCAGTAGCACATACCCATCAATCCTGCATGGATTTGTGGTCCTCCATACATTGTACTCCTTCCTATCCAATCCAATGTACCCGTGGGTCCGGGCACAAGTTTTAAGAAAAATGTCTCAAAAACGGTAAAATGTCATAAATTGCCCTTGAATTTTAATGTTGAAAAGTAGTCTATTTGTTGGCATTGTATGTAATTAAATGGGTGATGTAAGGATAAAATGGTCAAAATGTTACCAAAAAAGGAAAAGGGTACATTGGATTGGATTGTACAAAAATGGAAAGTGGGTACATTGGATTGGATACGAGGGAGTAGTATATACCATTTGCTACTGCTAGTACAACTTGTCTACAAAGAATAGAACCATTCAAGTTAAAAAATACAATCAAAGTTCATCAAAGTAGCATGCAAAATCTGCAGCCAAACTACAGCAAGATTAAAGCAGGCCCGCACATAAGAGCAAGATAGAAACATGTAGGAATGGTCCTCTTGCACAACAGCACAAATAAAACAGTCACTAGAAACATCTAACCCCATTTTCTTCAGTCTATCAAGTGTAAGCAACCTCTGATGATGGATGAGCCAAATATGATTTAGATTATTTATATTTTTGTTAGGAGGGGAATTCATAAAAGAAGGATTCTAGTCTTACTTTCCATTATTGCAGATTGCTTTGAGGTAGGGTTTCCCTACTCAATATTTTGTATATGTTAATGTTTATGATAAGATGCTTGTTGAGATATTATTACTTGATTGATGATGATGATGATGGAGTTCGGGTTTGGAGTTTGGAGTGGTTACCTGGTTAATATTTTGGTGATCAGACGGGACACGGATCACTACCCGAGGTCGCCTCTCGTAGCTCTCCCGCTGCGAGGGGATGTGCACATTAATGTTCGGGGAACTCTCTGATAGGCTCATATTAGTACTAGTTTAATTGGTGTTTTTAGTGGAATAAAGCGATGTTTGGATGGGGTATGCTTATCGTCACAATTGTCCACTTTCCAAATGTCGGTATAATAATAGAGTTTTGTGCCAAGTTCGAGGATGAAGACTTAATCCAATGACAAACTTATATCAAGCGACACATCCAAAGACTGGGAGACGAGCCAAAGTATGAAGATGTTAGGAAATGAAGAACTTGAAGAACAACTGTAGCACCAGAGGCGCCAAAAGCGCATGGCAAAGCGCCATCAGCGTTCTAGCGCCAGTAGCACTTTCCCAATGCGCCAACATCGCTTTTGTGTTGTTCTGTTTTTCGTCGAATTTGCATTAGTGGTCATTCCGAGGCCCATCTCTCTACTTAGGCCTAGACTATAAATACATGTTACAAACATTAGGGTTGGATTATCTTATCCTTCAGCTTTTCAATCAAGTTGTAATTGGGGGATTATTTTCTTATTATTGGGTATTTAGGTCTACTATGAAGAACTAATTTCTTTTCTTAATTCAATTCCAAAGGTGGAAGCTTTTTGGTTGTAAGACATTATAATCTTTCCCAACTTATCCTAATTGTTGTTAATCTCTTGTATTAATGTTGGATTATTGTTTCTTGGATTGATTAACTGTACTTGTTGTGTGATTTCCTTGCAATATTAATCATTGTTAAGAGCCTTAATCTATTGTTGGTAGAATTGTTAAGTGTGTATTCCTTGCAATTCCTCTTGTGCAACAACTTGTGGGTTCAATTAGTGGTTGTGATTTCTCCCTAATTTATTCTATAAAAAAAAGATTATCTTTTGATTAGGCATTAATTGTGTTCATTGTGCTTGATTACCCCTATTAGATCTCTCATGCTCTATCTTCTTGTTGATTTAACCAATATATATGTTCTACTTGGTGGTTAATGAGTTGGGTCATCAATTAAGTGTGATAGCCTTGTTGTTGACTTATATTAAGGAGATTTAGGAGGTTAATTTAAAATTAAGATGAAGGATGAACTCCAAGTTTCAAAGTAGAAACTCTCTGCTTAGATGCACCCAAGACAACCCATTAATCAGTACAATATAACTACTAGTATAATATGGTAGTAGCCCTCAAGGGATCAACTGATCACCACCGCCATACGGCAGTAACGTCAAAGTTTAGTAAGCCAATAGTTACCGATTAATTTTGACCAGATGACTATAATATTCATCATCCCTTTATATTCTTATTATTGAGATTTAATTAAGTGATCACACTATTATTGAGGACACTTACTCAAAAAATCTCCCACTTGTCCGAGACAAATGTGCGTCACCAATTCTCTTGTCCTATTACTATCTCCCACTCAACGCAAGGTGTCTTGCAGGTCGTACTTGCATTCGATCATATCAAGAGTGGTTTCCTCGATCTGGAGAGTAATTGTCTAACCGGAATTATCTACCATAGATATCTTCCGAGCGTGGCCACGCATTTCGAGCTTACTACTCCTCGAGTGGCCCTGAGATTTTAAACAACCATGACAAGGGGTGGACAATTCCTATCGCACTATTCCTTCGAATAGCCACAACTCATCATGACCCAAAGGATGCCCATTTGACCCCAGTTACGAAGGTCGTAGAGCATAAATCAAAGTCATTCTGAAACTGTGCCACCTTAGGCGAACAATCTTTAGTCTAAAGAGTTGACTAAAAAAGAATACTATAGTAGCTCTCGCCACGACCAGGCTATAAAATTGCTAGAACTCTATTAGCGATCACTGCTCGACAGAGTGTCCCATACAGTCTGCCTATGTAATCGACTAGTCATCCCTTATGACCCTATGGCACTTGAACTTGCCATCAATCGCATCACACTCCAATCACTTGGAGATGTCACCTCATATATGCAACTAGGGGCCAATGCTTATGATAATCCCATTCACTTTATGGAGTGTAAACTACTAAGGTTTACAAGTTTAAAGGATGCTTGATTAGGCTGACTCAAACTGAGAACAATGTCAAGCAGAAATGGATGTTGTTTTAGAGAGGGTGAGTTGTTTTAACTAAAAACTCAAGGATATGACTTAGAGACACTCCTCTACAATAAGGCACAAGAGAAAGGGCTCAAAGACTAGTTTCTGAGACAGGTTTAAAGTGTTACAGCAATGCACAAACACCCTAGAGTAGACTCAAACAGCAAGCAAGCTGGTCACAGCAAGGCACAGACTTAACTTAACTCACAAAGCAAGACACTGATCAGACACCTTGAAGATGTATCAGGCTTGACTCAAACTACAGCTCTTAGCACAAGTTTGAAAGATTTGAGGGATTTCTCAAAGTTAATTCATTCATCAAATTCTAACTGAAACAAACATACAAGACCTCCTTATATAGAGAGGCTGATATCTTGTGAGCCATTGGATGTACAGATCATCCAAGGGCTAGCTTAGGGTTCAAACTACTACTATTCACACTAATTAAGAGCCTCACAACAGGACGAGCTCAACAACTATAAAGTACAGACATAAGACACAAAACAGACTGAACAAAAGTAAATAAAGCAGTTTTGGAGTTTTCCTGAAATGGAAATCTGTTGTTCTTGTTGTCTTGCTACTTTGCCTGGATGTTTTGCTCCTCCGTGGAACTCTCTACTCTTATTAGGACTTAGATAAAACCTGCCTTGGACGAGGACAAGTTGACTAAAACAAAAGGAAACCACAATCTGACCGTGTACCTTCTCTGCCTTAATGTTCACTGGACTCTAGCTTGGGGTGTCTGTTTCATGAGTTTTTGCTAGACTTCAAAAGGGGTTGTCCTGGACAAACTTGTAGTTTAGTGGGTTGGCTTGATGGTAGGCCATGGTGGGGGTGGTTGGGATGCCCTTGTGTACCTCCTAGGTGCAGGGTTTGCTGATTGGTCTGCCTGGTCCTGAATGGTTTTGTTTCTGTCTTGTGTGGGTAATGTGGGTTGTGTTGGGGCTTGGCATGGCTTGCTGAGCCCTGGATTGTCTTCCTCACTGGGGTGGCTTGGCTTGGCTTGATCTTGGCTTGTCATAGCTTATTGTTTGGACCTTGTAACTCGAGCTTCCATCTGAGGGGTCCTTGGGGTCAGGCTTGTCTTGTTTGTGGCTTGATCATCAAGGCCCCTTGGGTGAGCTTCTGCTGCAGCCTCCTCAGGTTGAAAAGGGCTTGACCTCAAGCCTGTGTCTTCCTCTCCTTCAGAGTCTTCATAGAAGGGACTAAGATCCCCAACATTGAATGTTCCATGAACTGCATACTCTCTTGGTAGATCAATTCTGTAGGCATTAGGACCTATCTTCTCTATGACTTGAAAAGGACCATCTGCTCTTGGCTCTAACTTATTCTTTCTCTTGGAAGGGAACCTTTCTTTCCTTAGGTTGATCCATACTAAGTCTCCTGGTGCAAAGTCTTTCTTGGTCTTAGGAACCTTGGCATTCTTCTTGTATAGATCATTAGTTTTCTCAATCTGTTTTCTGACTGATTCATGGAGTTTTAGCATTTGTTCCACCCTTTTCTTGGCATCATAGTGGATCTCTGACCTGGACACATTAGGCAAATTCAAAGGCATTAAGGAGTTAGTACCATAGACCACTTCAAAGGGAGAGTGGCCTGTGGCTGCTAACGGAGCTCTATTGAAAGAGAACTCTGCTTGAGCTAGCTTTAAGTCCCAATCCTTGAGGGATCTGCTGACTATACACCTCAAGATCCTTCCCAAGGTCTTGTTGGTCACCTCAGTTTGTCCATCTGTTTGAGGATGATGGGAGGTACTAAACAACAACCTATTGTTAAGCAGCTTCCACAATGTTCTCCAGAAATGACTCATAAACTTTGTGTCTCTGTCAGATACAATAGTTCTTGGAACTCCATGTAACCTCACCACCTCATCAAGGTATAACTCTGCCACACTCACAGCATCTTCAGTCTTTTTGCAGGCAATGAAATGTGCCATCTTGCTGAACCTATCCACAACCACCATGATAGAATCTTTCCCTCTTGCTGTCCTAGGCAATGCTACTATGAAATCCATGCTTACATCTTCCCAAGGCCTACATGGGACTGGTAGGGGAGTGTAAGGTCCTGCTTGAAAAGAACTCTTGGCCTTTTGACAAACTCCACACCTTCTGAGTACTATTTGGACTTCTCCCATCATCTTAGGCCAGTAGAACTGATCCTGCAGTATGTCCACAGTCTTCTGAACCCCAAAGTGCCCTCCAAGGCCACTTCCATGCACCTCCTTGATCAATAGACTCCTATAAGATCCTCTGGGAACACACAGCTTGTTTCCCTTGAACAAGAATCCATTTTGCAGAGTGTAGGGTGAATCAATGGTCCTTGTTCCCTCTTTCTGTGCTAACCAATCTTCTGCAAAGTCTGGATCTTCCTGATACATATCCTTCATATCATGAACTCAAATCCAAGAACCCTTTGCTCCAAGGTTGATAGCAAAGTGTATCTCCTAGACAAAGCATCAGCTACCACATTTTGTTTTCCTTCTTTGTACTTGCTAGAAAAGGTGAATGACTGGAGGAACTCCACCCATTTAGCATGCCTGTGACTGAGCTTATGTTGACCTCCTATGTATTTCAATGCCTCATGATCAGAGTGTAGGACAAAAGGTTTGGGCTTCAGGTAATGACTCCAATGCCTTAGAGCTCTGACAAGAGCATAGAACTCTTTATCATATGTAGAATAGTTCAGCTTGGCACCACTTAGCTTTTCACTAAAGTAGGCTACAGGTTTCTTCTCTTGGATGAGGACAGCTCCAATTCCTACTCCACTTGCATCACATTCAACCTCAAATAGGCTGTTAAAGTCTGGCAACCTGAGGATAGGTGCACTGCACAAGAGTTTCTACATGTGTTTGAAAGCCTGCAAAGCATTCTCAGTCCAAGTGAACTCTCCCTTCTTCATGCATTCAGTGAGGGGTGCTACAATGGTGCTGAAATTCTTAATGAATCTTCTGTAGAAGGATGCTAAGCCATGGAACCCTCTTACTTCTGTGATATTCCTAGGAACAGGCCAAGACTGGACAGCAATGATCTTATCTAGATCAACTGAAATGCCTCTACGAGACACCACATATCCTAGAAACTTGACTTCCACAGTCATGAAGGTGCATTTCTCAAGCTTCCCAAAGAGCTTACTCTCCTTAAGTATTTCAAACACAGTCTCAAGGTGCCTCAAGTGATCATCCTTGCTCTTGCTGTAGATGAGAATATCATCAAAGTAGACCACCACAAACCTTCCTAGGCAAGGCCTAAGCACTTATGTCATTAATCTCATGAAGGTACTTGGGGCATTTGACAGGCCAAAGGGCATGACAAGCCACTCATAAAGCCCATGCTTTATTTTGAAGGCTGTCTTCCACTCATCTCCTTCCCTGATCCTCAATTGATGGTAACCTTGCCTCAAATCAATCTTAGAAAAGAACCTTGAACCACTCAGCTCATCCAACATGTCATCAAGTCTAGGTATAGGGAACCTGTACTTGACTGTGATGTTATTGATAGCCCTGCTATCTATGCACATCCTCCAAGTCCCATCCTTCTTAGGAACCAACAATGCAGGCACAACACAAGGGCTTAATGACTCCCTTACAAACCCTTTACTCATCAACTCTCTAACTTGCTTCTGCAGCTCTTGTGTAGCCTTAGGATCACATCTATAGGCTGGTCTATTAGGTAGTACAGACCCTGGCACAAGGTCTATCTAGTGCTCAATTCCTCTTAAAGGGGGTAAGCCATCAGGAAGTTCCTCTGGGAACACTTCCTTGAACTGATCAATTAGGGGATTAACTTCTGCAGGGATTACCTTAGACTCCCCTTCCTGAACTTCCTTTGATACCAGCATCAATATAGGTTGCTCTTTAGTACATTCTTTGACCATTGCTGATTCAGATAGAAACAAGACTCCACTAAAATCTTCAGCCATACTAGGACTCCCATAGCTCTTCTGATGTGGTGGCAAGGGGGCTAATGTCACCTTCCTGCTCCCATGCTTGAAGGAATAGGTGTTGCTTCTTCCTTGGTGTATGGAGCTTTTATCAAACTCCCATGGCCTTCCTAATAACAAGTGACGGGCATCCATTGGAACCACATCACACAATACTTCATCCTTGTACGCACTTCCAATGGAGAAAGGGACCATGCATTGCTTATCCACCTTAACCTCTGCTCCCTTACTCAGCCACCCCAACTTATAGGGGTGAGGGTGATCTTGAGTGCTCAACTTCAGCTTATCAACCATAGTAACAGAGGCCACATTGGTACAACTACCTCCATCTATAATAAGTTTACAAACCCTCCCTTATATGGTACATCTGCTTCTGAAAATGAGGGACCTTTGATCCTCCTCCAAAGGTATCTGTTGTGAATGCATTACTCTCCATAGGACCAAGCTGTGGCCTGTGTCAGGGAGTGCCACTATTGCCTCCTGACTAGACTCTTCTTCCTCACTCACCACTTCTTCAACCTCAGGCTCATCCCTCTCATACTCAACTAGACCTTCTTTCTCCCAAGTCTCAACCTCCATTATAGTTAAGGTCTTCTTAGAAGGGCAATCCTTCCTGAAATGTCCATAGCCTTGACATTGGAAGCACCTAATTCTGTTCTCAGTCAATTAGGTGCTTGGCTTTTGACCCATGATGCCCTTTCCCTTGTCTAAGGTAGGTGGGGGTGTTGTCTTAGGGGTATCCATGGTTCTCAACCCACTATAAGGTCTGGCTTGAAAAGGCCTAACAGGTTTTGGTGTAACAGGCTTAGTCTTCTCTATCTTTTCAATTCTCAGAGATAAGTTGACAACATCATCAAATGACCACATAGGTTACATCCTAACCTTGTTAGCAATGTTCTTATCTAGACCCTCTAAGTACCTAGCAATCCTTTGCTCAGGTTTCTCATTTATATCACACTGCAAGGTGAGTTGTTCAAACTCTCTCAGATAAGATTCAACAGGTTTGTCTCCTTGTTTCAACTTAGACAATTTGATAAACAGATCCTGGGTGTAATCCTTAGCAACAAACTTGTCTAGCAGTTTCTTTTTTAGTTTAGTACAAGACTTGATGGTTCTTTCCCTTCCCTAGCCCTTAACCCTTTCATGGTTTCATACCCAAGGGAAGCATACCCTTTCAGTTTAAGGATGGCTACTTTAAAAGACTTAGAATCATTATATCCTTTGTACTCAAAGATCCTTTCTACTTCTCTTAACCATTCTAACAAATCATCAGGATTAAGACTACCAAAAAACTCAGGGATGTCTACCTTAAGATGCTTGTCTATGTGCCTGTGAATGGAAGCCCTACTCCTTGTTGAGTCATCTGAGTCTGGATACTCTTCATCATCAGGTGGCCTTCCTCTGCCTCCTCCTTGGCCTCTTCCACGTCCTCTGCCTCTTCCTCCAGCAAACAACTGGTTGCCTATTACCTCATCCAAGGCTCTGGTTAAGGTGGTTACAATCCCAGCTAGGTCCTCCATCTTTGCTTCTACTCCTGCCAGTCTCTCTTCACTCATTGGGCTATTTTTGTGTTTTTAAATGTAGTTAGGGGAAAATGAACTCACTAAGACTCTCAACCAAAGCTCTGATAACAAATTTGGAATGTAAACTACTAAGGTTTACAAGTTTAAAGGATGCTTGATTAGGCTGACTCAAACTGAGAACATTGTCAAGCAGAAATGGATGTTGTTTTAGAGAGGGTGAGTTGTTTTAACTGAAAACTCAAGGATTTGACTTAGAGACACTCCTCTACAGCAAGGCACAAGATAAAGGGCTCAAAGACTAGTTTCTGAGACAGGTTTAAAGTGTTACAGCAATGCACAAACACCCTAGACTAGACTCAAACAGCAAGCAAGCTAGTCACAGCAAGGCACAGACTTAACTTAACTCACAAAGCAAGACACTGATCAGACACCTTGAAGATGTATCAGGCTTGACTCAAACTACAGCTCTTAGCACAAGTTTGAAATATTTGAGGGATTTCTCAAAGTTAATTCATTCATCAAATTCTAACTGAAACAAACATACAAGACCTCCTTATATAGAGAGGTTGATATCTTGTGAGCCATTGGATGTACAGATCATCCAAGGGCCAGCTTAGGGTTCAAACTACTACTATTGACACTAATTAAGAGCCTCACAACAGGACGAGCTCAACAACTATAAAGTACAGACATAAGACACAAAACAGACTGAACAAAAGTAAATAAAGCAGTTTTGGAGTTTTCCTGAAATGGAAATCTGTTGTTCTTGTTGTCTTGCTACTTTGCCTGGATGTTTTGCTCCTTCTTGGGACTCTCTACTCTTATTAGGACTTCGATAAAACCTGCCTTGGACGAGGACAAGTTGACTTAAACAAAAGGAAACCACAATCTGACCTTGTACCTTCTCTGCCTTAATGTTCACTGGACTCTAGCTTGGGGTGTCTGTTTCATGAGTTTTTGCTAGACTTCAAAAGGGGTTGTCCAGGAAAAACTTGTAGTTTAGTGGGTTGGCTTGATGGTAAGCCATGGTGGGGGTGGTTGGGATGCCTTGGTGTACCTCCTAGGTGCAGGGTTTGCTGATTGGTCTGCCTGGTCCTGAATGGTTTTGTTTCTGTCTTGTGTGGGTAATGTGGGTTGTGTTGGGGCTTGGCATGGCTTGCTGAGCCCTGAATTGTCTTCCTCACTGGGGTGGCTTGGCTTGGCTTGTCATATCTTGTTGTTTGGACCTTGTAACTCGAGCTTCCATCTGAGGGGTCCTTGGGGTCAGGCTTGTCTTGTTTGTGGCTTGATCATCAAGGCCCCTTGGGTGAGCTCCTGCTGCACTTTAATATGGTTCAATGTTTTCTCTACAACCTATTTAGATATAACAAAGCGCAAAAAGAGTTTTAGAAACTCAAACGATGAATGTGATTATCATATATGAACAATCAACACAATGTTATTGCTTCATATCTTATAATCTAAATTCTAAAGTCTATATGATCCATGATACTTCATGGCGATCTTGTTAAAATGCAATAAAGGCTTGGGTAGTGAATATACCATTTATTCATTTATTCCAACTTTATGAATTGCTTTTTCCTTCCATTCAACCTTATTCCTAATAACATGAATTTATCTATGTACATATCGTGTGACAAGCCTCGCGATAGCGGAAATAAAACATAATATGCAATTTATATAGCGGAAATTATGATATTTTTGAAACTTTTTACATGCCAAAGGAAAAGTACGAGGAATGTCAAATAATTACAAACTTAGAGTATAATATACTACAAGAGACGTAGTCTCTCAAAACGTTATCAAATATCAAAGTTGTTTAGCAAACTAGCTAAGAAACGTCTAGGGGTGAATCGTCGAGGCCAGCGCCCGCTAGCTGACACCCGAACCCAAAAACAACAAGCAAAATCCATCCTAGCAACCTGTTCATCCATGAAAACAGGAATACCACAGTCAGTGGGGAGTAACTCTGGGTTCTCCCTGCCATATCACAAATAACATACTTAAACAGTAATATAAAGTAGAATCATACATATATATATACATATATATATATATATATCAAATTCTTTTGAGTCCACCATTTTCATAGAGTCCTTGAGTCTTCATCCTAGCCATTGGATGAGGGGGATGGATGGCTGAGATTTAGGAGATTAAAAAACACACTTATCACTAATTAATTATATATGCACTAATTAATTAACTTTCTCTCTCTAGCTTTAATTAATCACTTTTGAGCACTTTTGAGCTGTTGAGATTTATGAGTGTAACTTTGATGCTTGCGAGTGTAACTCTAATGTTTTAGAGTGTAACTTTAAGCTTTTAAGGCGGTTTGTATACAAAAATTTGAATTAAAACAATTTTAACACCTTACGAGTGTAACTTTGATGCTTTTCGAATGTAACTCTAATATTTTCGAGCGTAACTTTAAATTTTAAAGACGGTTTTGATATATTAATTTGAATATATATACTTTTAACATTCTACGAGTGTAACTTTGCTGATTTTCGAGTGTAACATTAATACTTTTTAGACGGTGTTGTATAAAAATTTGAATTTATATAATTTTGACATTTTACGAGTGTAACTTGGATGATTTTCGAGTGTAACTTTAATATTTTTTTAAGACGGTTTATTACTTATAAATTTAAATTTATATAATTTTTTACATTTTACGAGTGTAATTCTAACTTTTTAGGAGTGTAACTTTAATTTTTTTTAAGACGGTTTTGTAAATAAAAATTTGAATCTATATAATTTTAACATTTTACAAGTGTAACTTTGATGATTTACGAGTGTAACTCTAATATTTTAGGAGTGTAACTTTAGTAATTTTAAGTCATTTTGAGTGGAATTTTTTGAATTTTATTACATGTTGAATCTACGTAATTTACTATAAATTTATGAGTGTAACTGTAGTCCTCTATGAGTGTAACTGTAGTAAAAACTATGTAAAAAGCAAGGTAGATCTAGAAAAAGGTAGATCTAGAAAAAAAAATTGAAAACAAGAGTAAAAACTAAAAAAAGAAACAGATCTGACATCAACAAGTGTAACTTTTAAGGTCATTTTGTGTTACTTTAATAAATAATGCGTGTTACTTTAATACAAGATATATGTGACTTTAATAAATAAAATGTATAACTTTAATAGACGGTATATGTGACTTTAATAAATAAGATATGTAACTTTAATAAAGAATTTGTGTTACTTTAATAGATGATGTGTAACTTTTTCAGATCTAGGAAAAAAAATGTTATTTTAATAAATAAGGTGTGTAACTTTAATAGAGAATTTGTGTTACTTTAATAAATGTTACTTTAATAAACCAACCCACACTTACAAAAAAGGTAGATCTAGAAAAAAAAAATATGAAAACAAGAGTAAAAACTAAAAAAAGACAGATCTGACATAACATGTGTAACTTTAAAGGTCGTTTTCAAGGTCATTTTGTGTTACTTTAATAGTGTTACTTTAATAAATAATGTGTGTTACTTTAATAAATGATATATGTGACTTTATTAAATAAAATGTGTAACTTTAATAAATAAAATGTGTAACTTTAATAGACGATATATGTGACTTTTATAAATAAAATTTGTAACTGTAATAGAGAATTTGTGTTACTTTAATACTTCCTCCGTTCCATTTGGTTGTATACGTTTGCTTTTTGGGTACTATTCATAAGTTAGAAGAATCTTTAATACAACTTCTAATATATGACATGAAAGATAGTCATGTGAGATCTTGTTTAAATTGTCTTACCGAAAACAATATTAATATCAAAATTTTATAATTTTTAATAATATGTAACTAAAGATATAAACAAAACAAAAAGAGCGTTGGCATACGTGATAAAGCAAACGTATACAACCAAATGGAACAGAGGAAGTAGAAGTTATTGACACTTGACACCCTTTTTTCAGATCTAGAATTAAAAAAAAACAAAAACAAGATCTGAAAAAATTTTAAAAAAAAACTCAACAACACCACCCACCCACCGCCACCAACCGACGCAACACTACAAAGACACGCCCACCCACCACCCTAGATATCCCAACCGCCACCCACTGACACACGAAACACCAGCAACAACAACAACAACAACAACAACAACGACAAAACACAAAAACAGATCTGGGTTTACTCAGATCTGAAAAAAAAAACAAAAGAAGAAGAAGGAGGCAGGCGGCGGGAGTATGGAAGGCGCGTAAGGAGGAGGGCCGCAGGGGAAGAAGGGACGACACACGACGGTGGTAGTAGCAGCGGCTTGGTGCGTCGGAGGTGGGAGATGGGAGGAAAAGAAAGAAGAAAAGAGAAGGGGGATGGGAGGGCGGCGGCGGCCGGGGGTGGTGTCGGGTAATGTAGTGTCGGCTGGGCGGTTGGGTGGAAATGGCGTGGTTTTTGTGGTGTTGACGACGGTAGTGGCGGTCGGGTGGTGGTGGTTCGGTGGTGGTTTGGTGGTGGTAAGGGAGTGAGGAAGGATGAGTGAGTGAGTGAGGTAGTGATTTATTTGGGTTTTTAGAGAGTGAGGAAGGATGAGTGATTTATTTGGGTTTTTAGAGAAAGGAAGAAAAATGATATTATGTGTGATGAGAGAGAAGTAGTTGGGTGAAAAAATGTTATATATTGAATTAGGGTGGGGATTAGTGGTTAATTAGTTAAGATGAGGGAGAGTGGGAAATTAAGCCATTAATTACCTTTTGGGAGCATCAATCTCAGCCACTCATCCTCCTTCATCCAATGGTCCAAAATAGGACTCAAGGACTCTAAGGAAGAGGGTGGACTCTATTGATCCTCTCTCTCTCTCTCTCTCTCTCTCTCTCTCTCTCTCTC
>JAIUZE010015387.1:0-18294 GCA_022085475.1 Heliosperma pusillum
TATGAAACAAGAATTCCCACCATATAGCTTCGTATCAATGGATTTATCAAGTGGTGATTGATAAGGTGCACTAACTTGAGAATCCAAACAAAAATTATCGTATATAAATTCCTCACCCAAGATTGCCGTAAGAGTAAGATCATCTTGATTTTCATCGCCATAACTTGTGTTATCATTCTCTTCCATGTGAGGTTCATCACAAACTTCTTCAAATTCTTCATCACAAATAGATGATAACTGAGGATAAACTAATGTCGTATCTTCTATGTAAGATTCATCCTCAAAAGAAAATATTTTATCTTCAGTTACATCTTCTATATCTTCATGATCAGTTAGTGGATCAACAATATAGATGGTAATTTCGTCTTCCTCCTTTTTTGTTTCATCATTGACGGACTTATTTTCGGGGTCGTTAATTCCGGAAACTAGCTATGCCAAATAACAATTTATAAAACCAAATCTAGACTCAAACTATCCTAAGTAAAGGGGTAGGAAGGGTAAGATAAGGATCGAACCCAAGAGAAGGCGGTGAATGCTAATAATCTAATCTAGACTCTTGCTAAAAACCGATTAAACAAATTAATAAATCTAACCACAAATTAAACACTAATTGAAACAAAGACTAGAATTACTTACAAACTATGATATTTACAATGGTAAACATGTAGATAACAAATAGGGAGAAAGTTTTTCATGAGAAAAGATTATCAATCCTAGAATCACCAATAACAACTAAATAATCAAGGATTCAAATAAGGAAAAACTACTTAGTGCAATTATCCCAAGTTCCCCCACAATTAACAAAGTAAAGATCCCTCCTTTCCTCCCTTCTCTAATTATCTATAGCAA
Source organism: Heliosperma pusillum (assembly GCA_022085475.1). NCBI lineage: Eukaryota > Viridiplantae > Streptophyta > Magnoliopsida > Caryophyllales > Caryophyllaceae > Heliosperma > Heliosperma pusillum. The sequence continues at coordinate 850 of JAIUZE010015387.1, forward strand.
AAACTTCTAAGAATTAGCCACCATGAATTAAACCATCCAAAAATGACCCAATACAACTAAACCCATACTTATTAAACCATAAGCATAAATAAAGATGCAAGCTTTAAGCACAAAACCAAAGAAGCATGCTAGATTCATGAACTAAAACATTAAACCATGTTCTAAATACATAAAAACCCAAATTCCTCTCAAAAGATTCTAACTTTTAAACCAAAGTTACAATCTTTCAAGTTGCATCAACAAATATCAAGACAAATCAACCAAATTCATCAAGACAATGCAAATTAATCAAACAAATAATTACTAAGATGGTTGGTCTTAACAACAATTCATTCAACAAAGAAAAGCAACAAAGGAAGATGGAATTAAATAAAGAAGGAAGGATTAAAAAGTCTTACAATGCTAAAAGGGAAGAACTTGTTCAAATTACACTAAGCAAAAGGAGATTAGCTACCCATAGTCTTCATAATACAACCAATTTCTAAGAAAAAACCTATTACAAAAGCCAAACTTGAAGAACAAAAGGAGAGAAATGCTAAGGAAAATATGATGTTGTATGGTGAATGCTTCATGCCCTTGCCTCTCTTCAGAAATCTTCTTTTATACCCTTGGTCCGCAAACCTAGGGGCCTTGAAAGATGGGCTTCCAAAAGACAAGACGAGAAAAGGAAGAAAACCCGTGCTGAGAGATGACGCAGGCTGCGTCCTACGACGCAGGCTGCGTCCTACGACGCAGGCTGCGTCCAGCACTGCCAGATTTTTGCCTTGATTTCCTTCTTGACTTTCGTTGACCCCATGATTATTTGACCTTGCCTTGACTTTCATTGACCCATTTGGCTTGGTCTTCAAACCTTGATGATTCCTTGCTAGCCCACTTCAAGTTCCGGGTTTTTGGGTCTCGGTTTTTCGGGTTTGACTTTTATTGACTTTCGGGATTTGACTCTTAAATTTGACTTAAAATACTAAATACTAACACTATTACAAAAACTAAAATTAACGTAAAACAAAGCTAATGACCCGTAAAAAGTAGAACGAAAGACTCTACAAGTTACTACTAGACACGACATTATTTGACGTTGTCAAACACCCCCACACTTGGACTTTTACTCGTCCCGAGTAAAACTCGAGATTAGCATGAACGACACGAGCCCAACAAAGTGTGTGTGAAGGCATTGACCTCTCTTCCCTCACTACAATCTTCTTATACTCCCTCTTAAACAATCCACCTATGACAAAAACAAAACAAAAAGACTCAATTCTTGTGACACTCTTCTCTCACTCCCCCTCCTTATATCATCCCTCAAGACTAAAGACACGACCTGCCACCTACTCCGACTCAAATCAACTCCTCCCTACTTATAGCTCCCAAAAAAAATAGTATGACCATCTTTGCCTTATCCCAAGGCATAGCGAGATGGTCTTTCTCAACAATCTTCACACAAATCCCCTCCTTATATCACCCCCTTATTACTCCACTAATGCAAATCATGGTTACTTGGTTGGCCCCAAACTTCACAATTTGCACAACCAAGCGACCACCAACATAAATCCACCAATTTGGAACAAAGTTTTGTGACTCAAAAATAAAAATAAAAGGGTCCTAAACTAGCCTCCTTCCAATTTTCCTCCTTATCACTCCCTTCTTATTCCTCCAAAAATTCTCATCATAGGAAGAATCATGCTCAATTTTTTTCATTTTTTCATTTTTCATTTTTTTTCTTGAAAATCCCTCATTTTGCCTAAGGTGCCCTTTCGGGTTTTCACCTTAGCTTTTCCTTTCCTCTCATTGGTGGCTCGCAACTCGATTCTTCATTTTGCCCGGAATGCCCTTTCGGGTTTTCATTCCGTCCTCGGCCACCTTCCCAATCTTGCCTAGGTGCCCACCCTTGTGGGTTTTCACCTAGCCGGGATTTTCAATTTTTTTTTTTTTTCTTTTCTTTTTCTCTTTTCTTTTTTTTTTTCTTCAAAATAAAGACATAAATAAATAAAAAATTTTACAAAGCATCAAAAACAAACTAACTATGTACAATCTTCTCCCCCACACTTAGAATTCACAATGTCCTCATTGTGGAGGAGAAGAAAAAAAAATTGTTACCTCATCAATTATCGAAATGAGAAGAACCCGAGGCACCTCCTCGGTTTCTCCTCCTATCCCTTGCTTCTCTAATCCGCCTTCTTCGCTCCATGCCTTCATCAAGGGTTGCTTGGTTGTAAGGAGAGGAGTAGTCCGGGTTTTGTTGCATGGACATCCCAAAGAGAGAGCTAGCCAATCCATAAACGTCCTCTTGCGCCACCGCATCTTCATAGGAGTCTTGAAGATAGGTGTGGTGGCGCTCATTTTGAACGCTAAAGTGGTCCGTAGCTTGCTCTCTCCAAGCATTTTGGGTGGCCCACATATCATTTTGCTCTTTCCACCTTTGGTCTTGTTGTTCTCTCCAAAGGCGGGCTTCCTCTTGCCCATCTAGCATCCTCCTCCATTCCTCACTTTGAGCCCTCTCGGCCTCCGCCCTCAATCTCTCCCTCTCCTCCACAACATTATGCCAATCATCTAAACTCTCAAGCCTACCTCCTTGTAATTGTTGCCAAGTATTTGAGGCATCTACCCTCCCACTAATGTGTGCCAAGACGTCGTTGGTGCTAGCAAAATAGTTAGCCATTTGTTGTTGCCATGGCTCCACGGGTGTGCTAGAACGACCCTCCGCATCAAACATGGGGGTGTCGGTATCATGGTGGCTTTGGAATGGTGATTGGAAATGAAATGGTGGTGGTTGTTGTTGTTGTTGTTGTTGTTGTTGTTGTTGTTGTTCAAAATTGGTGGTGTGGGAAGGACCTTGCTCAATTGCAAGGATCTCAATCTCCTCTCTCAAATGCTCACTTCGCTCACCACCCTCTCTCCTTGCCCTCCTTTGCCTCAAAGGCACTTCTTCTACCTCCTCCTCCTCCTCCGCACTACTTACCCCCAAACTTTCCTCCCTAGGACAAACAAAATCCCATGCCGCGGGTCCTCTAGGTAAAGGATTGTTTTGAGGTCTAGGCAACTTCATGTAGCTTAGCCCGTCACTTCCCAACCAAAACCCTTTTAAGGGTTGCTCCTTGCTAGCCTTAAACATGTGAACTTCTTCTAGCCCAAGATGGTTGTACCTCGTCAAACCCCTACATATGTTTACCGCTTGACCATTAGGAATGCCCCCCTCATAATGCCTTACCAAGAAAGAAATCACCCCCCCACAATGGATGCTTGCCCTTGCCGATTTTTGCCTATGCTTGATGCACGCTCTCAAAAAGAAATCGGCCCAATCCGGGATCCCTACCCCCTCCGGAAGCATAGTCCACAAACAAAGCCGGATCTTCTCCGGCACCTTGGTGGGTTCTCCCGCGGAGTTGAAAATGGTGGTAAGGAACCTAGTAATTAGGCGGAGTACGGGGTGGGTGATGGCTGACAGTTTGGCATCCTTAGACGGGCCACGGTCATCGGCAATGTTTCCCCACATTTGGTGCATTTTGCCCCTTGGGCACCTAATGTCTACGGGTTGCTTGGTAATTTTTAGGATTTGACGGATTTCGGAAGTTGTGGCATTATGCCAAGTTTGATTCAATCGGAAGCGGTAGGCTTTCTCCTCACCTTCGGGCACATCCAATTCCGACAAGGTAGCTAGAAACTCGTATGCAAAACTCCTATAGGTGTAATCCCAGGAGTTTGGCTCGAGATAAGCCTCTAGCCCTACTTTAGCTAGCATGTCCCTTGTCAGATTGAACATGCCTAAGGCATGGAGGGTGGTTGGGCAAAAGAATTTGGTTGCTACAAGAGGGTGAGTGGATATTTGATCCCAAATTTTCTTATGTTGAGCTTGCATCCTCTCACAACCCATGAACACCGTTTCAACCTCGGTGTCGGGCTCACTCACCGCGGCCCTCTTATTTTTTCCCTTGCCAAACAATTGAGAGATTTTTGGTGCCATTTCTGCAAAGATGTAACAAACAACACACTACAACAATAACAAGCAATCACTCGAAAAGTTTTTCGCTCAAGCACTTCAACAAACACTTGGTGTGCAACAATTTCTACACCTCAAAAAGCTAGTGTTTGTTGAATTTCTTTGCCTTACTCAGAAAACTTTATCCAATCCTAACTACACAATCAAGCAAGGGGAAAGGGGAACTCAACCTAAGACTAGAACTAGCCTAATTCGAGCAAAAACCTGAAAATTGATGAAAAAGTCGAGTATTAAAGTTATACCTTTGTTTTTCCACAAGATTCAAGTGCCTTGATGATTAGAAGTAGGTAGGAATCCGATAATTAGCCTTAAAAACCCAACTAAAGACCCGAAAAAGACGAATTTGAGGGGAAAAAATCTAGGTTTTTAAGACGGATTTCTGAGATTTTAGGGTGAGTGAGACTGATTTTGGGGTTATTGAGTGTAGAATAGTGATTAGGATGAAGATTGGGATTGATTTTGATGAAGGTTTTGGAAGATTTGAGTGAGAAAGATGGATTTTTGAGGGATTGGGGGTTGTTTGGTTGTGTTTGTCGTGAAAAACAAAGAAGGGTGTTGGGTGTTTGTTTTATGAAGAACACGGGCAAAGGCTAAAGCATAAAACGAAATCTGCGCTCGACGCAGGCTGCGTCCTACGACGCAGGCTGCGTCGTCACGACGCAGGCTGCGTCCTTCACTGCCGGATGGTTCTTGCTTTTTCACTTAGCAAAATTTTTGCTAAGTGATCCAAACACCTCCATACTTGCAAATTCACTTCAATGGTCCATAATAACCTCCAATATCTAAATTCCATCGATTCCCGAACTTTTTATCCGTGGCACGCATCCCGAGGCGGCCAAAAACTCGCAAAACTTCACGAAACCGTTAGTAACTTCAAAAAAATTTGTTTGATGCAATGTCTAACTAACTTAAAACAACTTAAATGCTAAGATTTAACAAAGACACTTCAAAGAAATATTCACAAGGATAGAGTATGTACATGTTTTGCCGTTTATTTAGAGTCGATGGCTCGACTTAGCTATTTCAAGCTTTTCAACCTTCATAGACCGGGTCTTCAAGCAAGACCTCCTCTTCCCCCTCTCGGGTACATCCTTGGAAGTAGTGCTTGAGACGGTGGCCATTCACTTTGAGGAGCTTTCCATCCCCGGACCCCTCCACTTCAATTGCCCCATGGGTAAACACTTTCTTGACGGTGTAAGGTCCAAACCATCTTGACCTCAACTTGCCCGGAAAGAGCTTAAACCGGTTTTGGAACACAAGAACTTTATCACCTTCCTTGAAAACTCTACGGTTTATCATCCCATCATGCCATCTTCTTGTTTTCTCTTTGTAGATGGAAGAGTTTTCATAAGCATCTTGGCGAATTTCTTCAAGTTCTTGTAATTGAAGCTTCCGGTGCATACCGCTCTCATCTTGGTTTTGATTGAAAGATTTGATAGCCCAATAGGCTTTGTGCTCAACCTCCACGGGGAGGTGGCAAGCCTTGCCATAGATGAGGCGGAATGGGGACATGCCAATGGGGGTTTTGAAAGCGGTCCTATATGCCCACAATGCATCAACTAGCCTCTTACTCCAATCCTTTCTATCCGGATTCACCGTCTTTTCAAGTATTCCTTTAATTTCACGGTTTGAGAGTTCGGCTTGCCCGTTTGTTTGTGGGTGATAGGCCGTGGAAATTTTATGATTCACCCCATATCGTTTGAGAAGGCCTCCAATCACTTTGTTGCAAAAATGGGTCCCCCTATCACTAATGATAGCCCTTGGAAAGCCAAACCGAGAGAATATGTTCTCTTGAATGAAAATGGCTACTACCTTGGCATCATCGGTGCGGGTAGGAATGGCTTCGACCCATTTTGATACATAGTCCACCGCCAAGAGGATGTATAGATAACCACCGGAATTTGGAAAAGGGCCCATAAAATCAATTCCCCACACATCAAAGATCTCACAATAAAGAAGAGGTTGTTGTGGCATCTCATTCCTCTTTGTCAAATTCCCCACCCTTTGACATCGGTCACAAGTTTTTACAAATTTGTGGGCATCTTTGAAAAGACTTGGCCAAAAGAAACCGCATTCAAGCACTTTTCTAGCGGTTCTTTGTGGCCCAAAATGCCCTCCACAAGCATAGTCATGACAATGATGTAGGATGGAAGGAATTTCACTCTCGGGCACACATCTTCTCACAAGTTGATCTTGGCAAAATTTCCACAAGTAAGGATCATCCCAAGTATAGTATTTGGCATCGGACTTGACCTTGCTCTTTTGATGAGAAGAGAAATGGCTTGGAAGCCGCTTTGTCACCAAATAGTTGACCATGGTAGCATACCATGGCTCTTCCAATTGTATAGCATAAAGTGACTCATGAGGGAGACCTCCTTCAACCTCCTCAAGAGGGTATGATGGTCTTCCTTCATGATTAAGCCGGCTCAAATGATCCGCCACCACATTCTTCACCCCTTTCTTGTCTTTTATTTCCACATCAAACTCACTTAGAAGAAGAATCCATCTCAACAACCTTGGCTTTGCATCCTTCTTTGCCACAAGGTATCTAATGGCGGCATGATCGGTGTAGATGATCACCTTTGTGCCCAAGAGATAAGATCGGAATTTTTCTAGAGCATAAATCACACCAAGGAATTCCTTCTCCGTCGTGGAATAGTTCTTTTGAGCATCATTCAAGAGGGTAGAAGCATATTGGATCACATGGGGTCCCTTGTCACTCTTTTGACCCAAAACCACTCCCAATGCATAGTCACTTGCATCGGTCATGATTTCAAATGGAAGATCCCATCGTGGTGCTTGAATAATTGGTGCGGTGACCAATCTCTCCTTCAAGTCATTGAATGCTTTCCTACATTTATCATCAAAAACAAATTCCGCTTCCTTGTGCAAAAGCTTGCATAAAGGGTTAGCAATCTTGGAAAAATCCTTAATAAATCTCCGGTAGAAACCGGCATGTCCTAGAAAAGACCTAATGTCTCGGGTGTTAGAGGGATAAGGTAAAGTTTTTATGATGTCAACCTTAGCCTTATCCACCTCAACCCCCCTTTCCGACACTACATGTCCCAAAACGATGCCACTAGTCACCATGAAATGACATTTTTCGGAGTTTAAAATGAGATGGGACTCTTGGCATCGCTCTAAGACAAGAGCAAGGTGTTTTAGACATGCATCATAGGAGTCCCCATGGACGGTGAAATCGTCCATGAATACTTCTATGATTCGTTCTACATAGTCGGAGAAAATACTCAACATGCACCGTTGAAAAGTTCCCGGAGCATTGCACAAACCAAAGGGCATACGACGATAGGCAAATGTACCAAATGGGCAAGTGAATGTGGTCTTGACTTGGTCCTCGGGTGCGATTGGGATTTGAAAATACCCCGAGTAACCGTCAAGGAAACAATAGAAAGCTTTCCCCGCTAATCTTTCTAACATTTGATCAATAAATGGTAGCGGGAAATGGTCTTTCAATGTTACCGCATTCAAGCGGCGGTAGTCAATACACACTCTCCAACCGGTTTGGGGTCGGGTGGAGACCAAGTCTCCTTGTGCATTCTTGACTACCGTCACTCCTCCCTTTTTGGGTACGACTTGAGTTGGGCTAACCCAACGAGAGTCGGAAATAGGGAAAATGATACCCATTTGCAATAGCTTAATTACCTCTTCTTGCACTACCTCCGCCATGGGTGGATTGAGCCTCCTTTGGGGTTGTCGGACCGGTTTGGCATCCACTTCAAGTCGTATCTTGTGCATGCAAGTCACCGGGCTTATCCCTTTTAGGTCCGCTATGCTCCACCCAAATGTTTCCTTATGCTTTTCAAGTAGTGATACCAATTTGCCTTCTTGGTCCTCGGTGAGTGTGCTTGAAATGATAAGTGGTAGGGTGTTCTTGTCCCCTAGAAAGATGTACTTTAAATGGCTTGGGAGGGTCTTCAACTCGACCTTAGGAGGTTGGATAATGGAAGGGAGGGGCTTGTGGAGTGGAATACTCAAAGCAAACAACTCGGACAACCTTTCCAGTGCAGGACGCAGGCTGCGTCCAGTGACGCAGGCTGCGTCCAGTGACGCAGGCTGCGTCGTCCGACGCAGGCTGCGTCGTGTGACGCAGGCTGCGTCGAGCACTGCCTTGCCCTGTTTTCAGCATCTCTATGACGTTGATCTCCTCATATGTTTCTATTGGCTCTTCCTTCTCCAATTCTTCAAGACATTCCTGCACATCAAAAGCCAACAACAAGCGCAAACCTTCCTCTTCCATGGGGTTAGTTAAAGCTACCTCGAGTGGGTCTCTATCACAAAGTTTATACATTTGATTCACTAATGGCTCAAAGATATCCAAGAAGAAACAAGATTGATGGTCACTCGGGTGCCTCATGGAGTCATATATATTGTAAGTTAACCTTTTCCTTCAAATTCCATAGTCAAGCACCCGTTTGAAACATCGATCTTGGTATTTGAAGTTTTCATAAACGGCCTACCAAGAAGGAGAGGGGTGGCACTAGAGCTAGATTCCATATCTAAGACGTAGAAATCCGCCGGAAAGACAAGATTATCGACTTCCACTAGTACATCCTCTACCATGCCCTTGGGGTAAACACTAGACCTATCGGCAAGTTGAATGACTACCCCGGTCTTAGACAAAGGTCCTAAACCTAGGGTCTCATAAATAGATAGAGGCATGACATTTATAGAAGCCCCTAAGTCTAGCATGGCACGTTTAAAACTCTTTCCCCCAATAGTGCAAGGAATAGTGAACATGCCCGGGTCTCCACATTTCTTTGGTAAATTTTGTTTGAAAATGGCCGACACATGTTCACTCACCCTAACCTTATGGGTTCCCTTCTTTGGATTTCTCCTAGGTGTGCAAAGTTCTTTCAAAAACTTTGCATACCTAGGGACACTATTCAACAAGTTAAGGAGAGGAATGTTAACCTCACATTTCCGGAAAGTCTCATATAAGTCATTCTCCTTGGCATATTTCCTTGTGCTTATCAAAGCACTAGGAAATGGGACTTCCGGTATGTACTCCTCCACTTCATCATCTTCAATAGTGTCCTTGCTCTTCCTTGAATTTTCTCCCTTTGGGTCCATGCTTTTGGATGCCCCTTTTTCATTTCTCAATATCTCTTCTTGACCAACCACCAATTCTCCTTGGTCTTCAATCTCAATGGTTTCCATCTCAATATTCTTCATCTTTTCCTTTCCTTTGCCAAGGGGGTGTACTTCCAACTCTTTGCCTCCCCTCAATGTCATGGCACTAGCATTTTCCCTTGGTGGGGGAATGGTTTGAGATGGGAATCTTGTGGAGCTTGAGGCTTGGGATTTTGACAAATTTGAGGCCATTTGGGATAGTTGGGTTTCCAAGTTGTTCACCCTAAGGTTGTTAGCCTCCCTATCCTTCCTTGCTTCCTCTCTATCCCTCCTTGCCTCCTCCCTATCCTTCTCTTGATTGGCAAGAAGTGTTTGCAAGATGTCACTCAAGTTCCCTTGAGAAGAAGAATTCCCTTGATTTGGGTTTTGGTTTGGTTGTCTTTGGGATTGAGAATTATTTGGAAAATTTGAGTTGTTGGGTCTTGGGTTGTTGTTGTTGAAATTTCTTTGGGGGTTTTGGTTGAAATTTGTGTTTCGGTTTTGGGTTGGATTTTGGGCTCTCAAGTGATTGAATTGACCATTTTCAAAACTCTTTGACTTGTCTCCTCCCCACCCCAAAAGATCACGATTTCCCACTTGGTTATACATCCCTCCACCACTTGGGTTTCTAGCATTGTAGTTCCCATACCCCATGGCATTGACACTCTCCATGGTGGCTCCTTGCTCAATCATGATGTAACAAGTATTTGTAGCATGGTCACCTCCACAATAAGAACATTCAAGCGGTTCGGGGTGTTGAGAAAATGAACTACCTTTGTTGACAACCAAGTTGGATACCAAGCTTTTGAGTTCACCCATCTCTTGCATGAGTTTGTGATTTTGAGAGGCATGAGAATCTTCCATGGAAGATACATTTCTAGAGCTTCCTCCCCTTTCATTCTTCCTCCCGTAGCTTCTTGTATTCATAGCCAACTTCTCAATAATGTTGTTGGCCTCGGCCACATTAAGTGTATCAATACCACCTCCGGTGGCGGCTATAATCATCCGTTGGTCATTTTGGCATAATCCTTCATTGAAGGCCGTCAATAGATCATCCCCCGACATCCCATGATAAGGGCACCTTGCCACGAGGCTTTTGAATCGCTCCCAATAGTCATAGAGAGTTTCCCCCATATCTTGCTCAATGGTAGTGATGAGCTTCTTTGAATGGTTATGCCTTGAATCCGGGTAATATTTCTCAAGAAATTTCTTCTTCAAACCCACCCAAGTATTTACGGAATGGGCCGGAAGACAAAATAACCACTCCTTAGCGGCATCTTGTAGAGAGAATGGAAATGCCCTAAGCTTAAATTGGTCTTCGGTCACTCCTTGAGGGATGGCCCCTTGGCATATCATGTGAAATTCGGCCAAGTGCCTATTGGGATCATTCCCCACCATTCCATGAAATCTTGGCAAATTATGAACAAAGAACCCCTTTAGCTCGAAATTGACATCCCCCATGGGAGGGTATGCGATACACAACGGTTGCTCTTCATAGTTTCTTGCCCGGATTTCACCAATAGTTCTATTATCTTCCATTTCGGGTGGGTAGATGATGTTCAAAGGTGGTGGTCTCCTAGGAGGTGATCTAGGTGGTGACACAAACACTTGTTCTTGTGGTTCTTGAAAAATATTGTTCTCAAACTCCTCTTCACTAGGCTCCCTCCAAAAGGGTCTCCTATAGAGGGGATTCGAAAACAACCAATTGGAAATGCTACTAGAAGCCGGGTCAATGTCTTGGTCACCAAGTCCTTCTTGTGACCTAGGCATAAACTCTAAAACACTTCAACAACACAATTAGTAACTTCAACACCAAGTAACCTACAAACAATACAAAAAGAAATGTTTGAAAAACAATCTAAACAAATTATGACGCTAACAAGAGTTTCAATTTGATAAATTAGCTAAATTGCCTTCCCCGGCAACGGCGCCAAATTTGACGAGCTTATTTTCGGGGTCGTTAATTCCGGAAACTAGCTATGCCAAATAACAATTTATAAAACCAAATCTAGACTCAAACTATCCTAAGTAAAGGGGTAGTAAGGGTAAGATAAGGATCGAACCCAAGAGAAGGCGGTGAATGCTAATAATCTAATCTAGACTCTTGCTAAAAACCGATTAAACAAATTAAATAAATCTAACCACAAATTAAACACTAATGGAAACAAAGACTAGAATTACTTACAAACTATGATATTCACAATGGTAAACATGTAGATAACAAATAGGGAGAAAGTTTTTCATGAGAAAAGATTATCAATCCTAGAATCACCAATAACAACTAAATAATCAAAGATTCAAATAAGGAAAAACTACTTAGTGCAATTATCCCAAGTTCCCCCACAATTAACAAAGTAAAGATCCCTCCTTTCCTCCCTTCTCTAATTATCTATAGCAAAAACTTCTAAGAATTAGCCACCATGAATTAAACCATCCATAAATGACCCAATACAACTAAACCCATACTTATTAAACCATAAGCATAAATAAAGATGCAAGCTTTAAGCACAAAACCAAAGAAGCATGCTAGATTCATGAACTAAAACATTAAACCATGTTCTAAATACATAAAAACCCAAATTCCACTCAAAAGATTCTAACTTTTAAACCAAAGTTACAATCTTTCAAGTTGCATCAACAAATATCAAGACAAATCAACCAAATTCATCAAGACAATGCAATTTAATCAAACAAATAATTACTAAGATGGTTGGTCTTAACAACAATTCATTCAACAAAGAAAATCAACAAAGGAAGATGGAATTAAATAAAGAAGGAAGGATTAAAAAGTCTTACAATGCTAAAAGGGAAGAACTTGTTCAAATTACACTAAGCAAAAGGAGATTAGCTACCCATAGTCTTCATAATACAACCAATTTCTAAGGAAAAACCTATTACAAGAGCCAAACTTGAAGAACAAAAAGAGAGAAAAATGCTAAGGAAAATATGATGTTGTATGGTGAATGCTTCCCTCTTGCCTCTCTTCAGAAATCTTCTTTTATACCCTTGGTCCGCAAACCTAGGGGCCTTGAAAGATGGGCTTCCAAAAGACAAGACGAGAAAAGGAAGAAAACCCGTGCTGAGAGATGACGCAGGCTGCGTCCTACGACGCAGGCTGCGTCGTGATGACGCAGGCTGCGTCCTACGACGCAGGCTGCGTCCAGCACTGCCAGATTTTTGCCTTGATTTCCTTCTTGACTTTCGTTGACCCCATGATTATTTGACCTTGCCTTGACTTTCATTGACCCATTTGGCTTGGTCTTCAAACCTTGATGATTCCTTGCTAGCCCACTTCAAGTTCCGGGTTTTTGGGTCTCGGGTTTTCGGGTTTGACTTTTATTGACTTTCGGGATTTGACTCTTAAATTTGACTTAAAATACTAAATACTAACACTATTACAAAAACTAATATTAACGTAAAACAAAGCTAATGACCCGTAAAAAGTAGAACGAAAGACTCTAAAAGTTACTACTAGACACGACATTATTTGACGTTGTCAATCATTCGGAATTAAACAGTCTTCTTCTTCCACCGGACTAGCTTGAAGATGTACCTTGTGAACCTTTGCTTCTTGGTGATCATCAGCACTATAAGGATCATCCACATGAACCTCCTCTTCCAAATCTTCACTTGTCGCCTCCTCTCTTTGAGGGTCAGGTAGCACAAAGGTTGGAAGGAGATTACATAATTCATCGATCGTTAGATCGCGTTTTTGTGGGCATTCTTTAGCAATGTGTCCATGGCCTTGGCACTTGAAACAACGCCTTAATGAACTTCCCTTGTTCTCTACGCTCCCACTTTTTGTTATTGTCTCCACTTCTTTTTTGTGAATGACTTCAAATGACTCAATCTTTGACTCATCTTTCTTTGCTCTTGGACGTTCATACTTTGCTATAATTCCATCAAGCTCCTTGTGGATATTCTTCCAAAACTTCGCTTCCTCAAATTCCCTTTCTAACCGTTTTATTTCACGATCAAGGTTCTTTAAACCCCAAACCATGATTATAAACACGATGTAGATAAATCACATATTCAAGGACCGTCTTAATTTAAGGAAATCAAGAGCCGAAGCTCTGATACCAAATTGATGTAAAATAAATAACACTATTTTACTTTTTAGAGTAATATTGCAGCGGAAATGAAAACAATATGAAAAGATATGGATTAGTTGTGGAATCTCGCAAGATTAACAACTAAAACTTGAATTAGACAAGTAATCTCGCAAGACAACTCGAATAACTCGGATATGACGTGCTCAAACTCTCCTCCCTCGCAAGGAACTCAAATTTGCCACGAATAATACTCAACCTCGCAAGGAAGAATATGAATTAATTCACTCTCGCAAGAACGAACTAACAAACTTAAAGCTCGCAAGCAATAAGAATAAACAAAAAACTCTTGTATTAAACTCTCAAATTGTATGAATAATTATGATTACATAGCTTGGTATTTATACTACTAGTACTTACCTTAAACTAGCTAGATCGAAATTAGGAAAGTGTGAATACTACCTTATTATTAAATAAGATTATCACACTACTTTATTCAAATTAGTAAACTAGAAACTACGAAAATAATCAACAAGACTCTCTTATGAAAAGTAAACTTGAGAAATATTCAAACCAAGCTTCCATCTTGCATACATGTTGATGGTTATTCGTGAATTGCGTCACCCGCGTAAACCTTGGACAGCTCAACTTAAAACGATCATATCTCCTTCGTTACTTATCCAAAAAAAGCATGTGACCACTTGTTGGAAAGCTAACATCATGTAGTTTAATATTCAAGTGGAATCACGTCCAAAATAGATATAGATTCTGAGATATTTAGCTTTAAAGTCAAGGGAACGAATCTAAAATGTCAAGACTGAATCAACCTTGCATTTTGAGCATATACCCATGTCCCTCCTATTTCACTTTGTCTCATATTCAACTCTTTTTGAGTAAATATGTACTTCAAACTTTTGTGATCGGTGAATATACGACAATGAACACCAATAAGATAGTGTCGTCACACTTTCAAAGCATGAACCACGGCGGCCAATTCCAAATCATGAGCAGGATAGTTCACTTCATGAACTCTCAACTGTCTCGAGGCATAAGCCACCACTTTCCTACTTTGCATAAGTACACAACCTAAACCCATCTTGGAAGCATCACAATAGACATCAAAGTCTACTCCATCTTCAGGTAAAGTCAACACCAGAGCGGTAGTCAACCTTTTCTTTAACTCTTGAAAAGAGGCTTCACAAGCTTCATTCCATAGGAACTTGGTTTCCTTCTTCAACAATTGGGGCATCGGTCTAGCAAGCTTTGAGAAATCTTTGACAAATCTACGGTAATAACCAGCTAAACCAAGAAACTTCGAACCTCTCTAACATCGGTCGGACTCTTCCAATCCACCACAGCTTCAATTTTAGAAGGATCTACCATCACACCTTCTTTAGAAATTACATGCCCAAGAAAGGACACCTTAGGTAACCAAAATTCACACTTGGAGAATTTGGCAAACCACTTTTGACGACAAAGAACACCCAAAATAGTCCTTAGATGAATAGCATGCTCTTCTTCGGTCTTGGAGAAAATAAGGATGTCGTCAATGAACACCACCACACACTTATCAAGGTACTCACTAAAAGTGCGGTTCATTTGGTCAATGACAATAGCGGGAGCATTTGTCAATCCAAATGGCATCACCTTGAACTCAAAGTGACCATACCTTGTACTAAAAGCGGTCTTCGGAATATCGGCATCACGAACAGGAATTTGGTGATAACCGGATCACAAATCGATCTTGGAAAAAGTAGAAGCACCCTTTAGTTGATCAAACAAATCTTCAATTCTCGGTAAAGGATACCTATTCTTGATTGTAATCCGGTTCAGCTCACGGTAATCAATACAAAGCCTCATGGAACCATCTTTCTTCTTCACAAAGAGAACGGGAGCACCCCAAGGCAAGGCACTTGGTCGAATGAAACCCTTCTCAATCATATCATCAAGTTGCTTCCTTAACTCTTTCAATTCGGTTGGAGCCATACGGTAAGGAGCTTTAGCTATGGGTCCGGAACCAGGTACAAGATCAATAGAAAACTCAACATCACGCTCGGGAGGAATCCCGGGCAAGTCTTCAGGGAATACATCAACAAATTCACGAACTATAGGCACATCTTCAATATTTGGCAAAGAGGTAGTTGTAGAAGTCACAATACACAAGTATGCTTGGTGACCCTTTCTTACCATACTCACCAATTTCATTGCGGAAATCAAAGACACACCCTTTTCGGGGATGAGATCCCTTATAGGTTATTCTAACTCCTAAAGGACTCTTTAAATAAATCTTTTGATCTCGACACTCGAACCTAGCATGATACAATGCTAACCAATCAATACCTAGAATTACATCGAACTCTCCTAGAGGAAACTTAAGGAGATTTGCGGGAAAGATAGTACCCGAAATAGATATTGGAACATTAGGATAAAGAGTAGAACAAGAGATAATTTCTCCGGATGGTAAGGATATGGGAGTATCCTCACTAGAAGTAGGCTCGATTGTCAATTTATTAGCATAAGTCGAAGATGCAAAGGACATAGAAGCACCGGTATCAAATAGAATAAGACACGGTTGCTCTAAAATTGAGAACATACCCGTTATTATCTCCGGATGAGCATCGGCTTCGGCTCGGCTCAGAACGAAGATAGAACCCTTAGGTTTGGCAATTGTAGGGGGAAACTTACGATCGGGACAATCATCATAACGGTGACCACCCTTTTGGCAAAACAAGCTACACCGGGGTGGTGTGGTTGTCTACAACGATTACATAAGCAACCTTGAGCTTGAGGAGGAGCATATGGCCTATGAGCCACGTTAGAAGTAGCTCGGGGAATGAAAGGAGCGGGAGATCTTGCACTTGCATTTGAAGGAGGATTGAATCTCCTCTTGCTGGCATAAGAGTTGGAGGAAGACGGAGTAAACGGCCTCTTCCCATAGAAATTAGACCTAGGAGTGAAAAAAGGAGAGGGATTCTTCATCATAGCTTCATCCTTGATGGCCTTCATTGAGTTTTCGGCCCATAGAGCATCATCATATAAATCCCCAAAGGAAGTAGTATTTCTCATCACTTTACTTTGAAGTAAAGCACTAAAATTGTTGCGGTAGTAGAAAGCTCGGTCCTCGTCATTTTTGATAAGCCTCGGAGCAAAGTGAGCAAGCTTGTTGAACTCCGTGGTGAAGTCTTGTGCCGACAAGTCACCTTGCTTGAAGTCAATAAATTCCTTGAGCCTTTGTTGCTTTAGCTCCTTGGGATAAAATCGGCCTTTCACTAGAGCTTTGAAACAAGCCCAATTGAAGTCGTCTTCAAGAGTAGCGGTGGCACTAGTAATCGCCCACCAATTATCTGCTTCCCTTACAAGGAAGTGCTTTGCGATCCTTACCTTGTCCTCTTCACGGACTTGGTATAAATCAAATTGCTTCTCTATTTCTCGGAACCATTCCGATAGCTTGGTAGGGTCCGGCTCTTCACCGTAAGGTATAATCTTACTCCTAACTATTTGGCTTGCCACCCAAGCGTAGCCTCCTTGGTAGTTATCTTCTCTACGAGGGGGAACTTGGTTGGCTTGAGCAATAGCCACATCTTGTTGATTCTTCAACACTTGCGTAAGAGCTTCTAGCATAACGTTCTCTACTACTCGAGGTCTAACCATCTTCATAAGAAATAGAAACAAAACAAGTTAATCCTAACACTTAGCATAAACAAATAGACTACCAAGTAAAATCCTTAACTTCTACCCATCTCTCATTTATTATTTCAAGGTCAAGTAGTTTAAGTTTAGGGTTCACGTATGTACGTCGTGAGCGATAAAGCTCTGATACCAACTGTGACAGCCCTCGCGAATGCGGAAATAAAACATACAAGCATGTGATTAATATAGCGGAAAATACGGTGTTTTTAAAACTTTTCACATGCAAATAGAAAGGTACGAGGAATGTCAATAATTACAAACCAAAATATAAAATACTACAAGAGACGTAGTCTCTCAAAATGCTATCCAACATCAAAGTTATTAGCAACTAGCTAAACAACGTCTAGAGGTGACTCATCCAGGCCAACGCCCGCTAGCTCACACCCGAACCCAAAATACCACAAGCAAAAATCCATCCCATCAGCACCCTGTCATCCATGAAAAACATGAACGCCACAGTCCATTTGGGAGTACTCCGGGTTCCTCCCATCCTATCACATAACCGGTAAACTACCATAAACGAAATACAAAGTAAAGCATCATATATGATTACATGTGAAATACGAAGGATAAATAGGCAAT
>JAIUZE010015388.1:0-67311 GCA_022085475.1 Heliosperma pusillum
TTCACGTAAGTTCGTCTTATTCTTCCCCTCCTAGCTTCCTCTATCCGTATTGGTAATAAAATTACCGTCTTTCTCGCTTTTTAAATTATCCGTCTTTCTCAAGGTGAATGCTATTCATCTTTTATTATCTAATTGTATGTAGGTGGAGACTAGGAAGGTTTAGAAATCGATTAAAGACGCGAAAAGGTAACGGTGAAGGGTTACTCGATATCATTTACGTGTTTTATGTGTTTCCTAGGCTAGTAATCGTATTTAGATTATGGTTATTATGCTTAGGACTAGTGTTGTTGTTGATGAAGTTTTAGTTGTTATTGCTATGAGCACACTTGATGATTTGTGATGATAAATGAGGATTTTGTTGTTGATAGCATGTTGATTTTTGATCGTCCTTGAATCCCGTGAAGGACGCAGGCTGCGTCGTGGTGACGCAGGCAGCGTCACTCGCTGCCGACAGAAATTTTCCTGCACTGACCCCTTTTCGTAAAATGATCATATCTCCTTCGTTACTTGCTTGAGCTCTTTTCCGCCTCTTTCGTGAATTGATCTACCGAATTTGGGGTACTCGGCGTCTTTGTAAGACCGAGTCTTGGATGCGAAACGTCATCGCATGTCGAATCGGAAAACGTTTATTCCGAGAATCTGGCCAAGTTTAGATTAGGAACCGTATTATTATCGTCGTCCTACCAGGAGGAAATTAGTCTACATATACGAAATGGATTGAATCGTGTATGCGTTCAGGGAAGGCTTTTCTCCCGTGGATGCCCATTAATCATACTTGCCATGTACACGCTGCTAGTGCGTTTCATTTACCGTGAGAGAGGTCGTCTTTGTGTCGTTGTTCTTGAATGCGTGATTTCATGATTTTATTCATGGTCATTGCATGATTGGGCATCGTCATTGTAGTGTTATGTGTGGATGGGTGATTACATGATTGATATTCATGGTCATTCGATGACTTGGCATGGTTTGTTTGTCGAGTCTCAATCTTATCAAACTTATACCGCTAACGGTGAGATGCAAGCCCTAGTGAGCGTATTCGGTTTCCTAAGAGTGTCTTTCCCGAGTCTTGAATAACATGATGGATTCGGATTTGTGCCTCTTATGTTCTTATCATTATCTATAGAATTGCCTATCTATTCTTATCGTATCTCACATGTATATCTATATATGCATGCTTCTACTTTGTATTTCCTTCTATGTACGTTTGATGTGATATGGCTGGGAGAACCCGGAGTTACTCCCCACTGGCTGTGGCGTTCATGTTTTTCATGGATGAACAGGTTGCTTGATTGGATGGCTTTTTGCTTGTGGTATTTTGGGTTCGGGTGTGAGCTAGCGGGCGTTGTCCCTGGATGAAACACCTCTAGACGTTGTTTAGCTAGTTGCTAATTACTTTGTCTTTTGTTAACACTTTGAGAGACTACGTCTCTTGTGGTATTTTTATTTAGTTTGTAATATTTTGACACTCCTCGTATTTTTCTATCTTGCATGTATAAAGGTTTTTAAAATACCGTATTTTCCGCTATATAATTCACATGCTTGTATGTTTTATATTTCCGCATTCGCGAGGGTTGTCACATACACATTTGTGGAGTCCCCCCAATTTTTATGGGAAATTGGAACCGTTCGAATACTTTATGCCATGTCAGAACACAAAATGATGACATGAACACTAAGAACTCGTTACCCTTAACATTCTATGTCTAGTATGACTCTCGTGGATGCCAATGAACACGGATGTTCACAGAGATCTGGAGTAAGGGGTGAGGGTACGTATTAGGAAGCTCTTTAATCGAAAACCTAATCCCAGCCGCTTCGATAGCAGCCTCTACTAATGATGAGGGAAATCGTTCGTATTTGATATGTTATCGATCATATGCATGCAACGCAACATTCAACGTTTTAATCCTAGCATGTGAATTAGACTATGTCAGTGATCATGTAATTGGCACTCAATTATGTCGAAATTGGGAATTTAGAATTAATTATATATGAAAGAAAAATGAAAATCATACAATTATAATGACTTAAATAAGATTACAAGGGATTACGGGATCTACGTCAGAAATATATTCAAAACGGAGAATTGAAGAAAAATAAAAAATATTTGAAAACTAAAAGATAGATTAGGGGTACAACTAATAGTAAGTTAATTACGTAATTAAAGATACATCAAAGCAAGAACAGAAGTTCAGGGACATATGTCAACCCAGAACAGGCGCAACAACAATTACGTCCTCCGGAAGAGCCGCAAGGCTCATTGCGCCTGTACTTGTGTTGCATTCTGACTGTGAAGTCAGAATCGCGAACAGTTAACATTTTTTGGTATATTTACGATTGATTATTGACCTACAATTTGAGTGGAAGTGGTTTTACATATTATTTACTCTAGGGTGTATCAATAGTGAATTCCAGAAATTTGATATGAACAAATAGAATCTCCAAGACCCAATTTTGACTTAAAGACAAAAAACGCTTTATATGAAAGACTATAAAAATGGAAAAGGAATAAAATAAAAAAAATCGCAGGAACCATAGGAAGAAGAAGAAAAGCAGGAGCAGGGCAGCCTCTGGAAGAGGCGCAACAGGCTCTGCGATCCTTTCAGGAGGCACAACTTGTTGGAGCCAGTGTCCTCCACAGTTAGTGCAATAACATAAATAAATCTCTATAGGTTAACAGGGTATACTTTGTATTGTAATCAGTTGATTAACGTTTATCGATAACGGTTGGCTTGCTATATAAGTTTGACGTTATTGTCATACAGATGGCGGTGATCAACTGGTTCCTAAAAGTCACACCTAAAGGATGAGATTGAGAGATGTGATTATTTGAGAAAATAATCATTTTATGCCTTATTAAATGACTAAAAGGTTAGTCGGTGTTTTTGACTAAAAGGTTAGTCAATGTTATGATGATATAATTATTTAATAACGATTAAATAATGTTAGCTAAGACGAATTAACTGTAATTCGTAATTAAATATAAAATGTTATATTTAGTTGTAGTATATAATGTGAGCTCGTAATTAAACATAAACCGTTATATTTAATTAGCAGGATTATAAATATACTGATATTTATAATTGAAGTATATATTATACGATTGTCATAATAATTGGTATGTTAATATATCCACTGCAAAATGTTGTAATGGACCTTATTAATGTATGACAACATATTAGACAAATATAATATGTATAACATTATATTAAATGGAAGCTAGTATAACCGGAAAATAGTCCAAATACACTGAGGATTTTTCGGTCCATGGGTAGTGGTTTTGAGGAGACAAATCTCCTCATAAAACCCTAGGGAGTGCCGTGAGATAGTGAGTAGTAGGAAAAAATTCTAAACCTAATTTCACACTCACTTGTGCTTCCATCACACAAAAACACAGAAACCTAAAAGTTAACAGTAACTTTTAATTATCTTTCTAGCAAAGGAGAAGGGCATTTCTCGATCAATCTTGGGTGAGACGATTAGGAGGATATCTGCTTTGATATCTGTTCTTAGGCCGAATTTTGCTAGGACCAAAGGTTCAATTCGTTTTCTCTATATTTTATGTCGTTTTCATATTTATGACTCGCAATTCATATTCTATAATTTTGTTATAATCCTAAATTTTAAGGGGATGTAAACAGTTATTTCCCACAAGTGGTATCAGAGCGTAAGGCTACAAAATTATATTATATGTTTTTCATTTTATGAAATATAAATTTGAGAAATAAAATTTAATACCGAAAAAAAAAAATTTGTTACGGCAGTTTTTTTTTGGGCCGTGTGTTTTTTTTTTTAGGTCTTGTTTTTCCATTGTTGATTTATTGATATTGTTATTTTAAAAGGTTAAAATTCAATATAATAAATTTGTACTTGTTTTAATTTGATAAGGATTAAATTAAAATAAGATGGAATTGTTTTGTTTTTGTTGTTGCTATTGTTTTCGGCCTCATTATTTTAAATTGATAATTTTATGTATAATGATTCAATTTTAATGATGTTCAAAGCGATTGTGATTAAATGAATATAAGGATAATCGATTTAATCATGATTTAGATGTTCATTTTCAAAGGTTAAATTGAATAATCTAGTTTGAATCAATATTTAATAACGATTAAATATTGAATTTTGTACCGATCTAGCAATATTGGCAACACCGAAATTTTTTTTCAGTACGTGCTGCTACTTCTCAATTTAAAAAAAAAAAATTTCTGTTTTTTTTTATTACTGTGCAGCAGGTTTTTTTTTAATATTTTAATGTTTTTTTTTCGGTTTTTGATAAAACCGTGAGAAAATAAAAAAAAAATATTGTTTTGGACTGGTACTGTTCACGTGAACAGTGATCAGTAAAGAAAAAAAAAATTTGTTTGTTTTTTTTTGGGCATTATAAAGATAATGTTTGTTTGTCATTGTGAAAAGGTTCACAATAATGATACCCGATTATTTTAAAAAGGTTTAAAATAAAATGGATTATGGGAGATTAAAATTGTTGTGGGCAATTAAGGAATTGTCATATAATTTTGATCGTATAAAATGGTGGTTTGGATAAATTACTCTACATAATTACAGAATTATGTCTTGAAGAATTAATTTATATAGTTGATGCATTTTATTTTTGTCGGATGAATGAATGAATGAATGGTTTTATTTACGTATTTTTGCAATTGGTTGAAAAATGTAATACCTAGTGTGGCCTTAGTTAATCATGTTTTCGTAATGATGGAAACATGGTTTGGATGTATTTATGAGATCTCGAATCTCCTTTTATTTCTTTTAATTATGTTTTTGGAATTAGAATGTAAATAGGTTTATTTTGTAATTTTGAAAATGTAATTTAAGAAGACTAAAGATGGAGATCGGATGCTCACTCCCGCTACATGGACCAAGATGAGACAAAGTCAAGCTTCTCGGGTCCATAAGGATGGATTCCAAACTTGTATTTACTGTTCATTTTGGTAGATAGGCCACACTAGGACCGTTGTAATAGTTTACGTATTTTTCGTTCTTTTGCTTTTCATTCACATGTTAAATTATTGCATCATATTCCGCCTAAACCAAACCACCTAAATTGCATGAAAAATGATTCATATAGTTTGAATTTTCATCTTAGACATACAGATGTCACTCGTTCATAGGGCCATCACCTTAGTCTAAATCATTCACGAAATGCTAGAAATTTGTTCACTTAAAATGAATTCAATTTAAGATGATGGGATCTTCCTCTAAAATGAAAATTGAGACTAGTCTTTATAGGGAAAACTACTATGAACCCCTTCTTCGTCGGAAGTCATAATATGACCCCTTCTACGTTGGGTAAGTAGTGAGTGTTGACCTATTTTATCTCAACATTATAGTACGAGTAATATCTCGTGATTATGATGGACTAAAGATAGAATTTACAGAAATTTATCGACCAGGAATTCTAAAAGTAGAATTAGCCAAGAGGTTGTCTTATCAATTTACAGAAATTGAGTCTTGGGATCATTTATATAATTCTTGAGGGAGATCAATTGTATAAATGCATGAGTCATCGCATTAAACAGTTTTTGCATTAAGACTTAATTTTAAAACGATGAAACTTATCATAATTTTTCTTCTTTTCACAGTTTCTTGAATCCGTTATATACAGATATAACTGCTTAAAATAACAAATGGCTGGACGTACAGACGACCCAATGCCAAGTGCTACACTCGATCACGAGTCCTGGCTAAAGCTTTTAATGGACAACATGAATCAGTCCACGCGACTGAAGAATGATGGGTCCAACTTTGCGGACTGGGAGGCGGCATTACGGAATGCTGCCATTGCTGACGGTAAGCTCAAGTACTTGACTGAGCCACTACCGACTAACCCAGGCCCCAATGCAGGAGCCAATGCATCACTTGCTTATAGTGATTTCGCAATGGAGGCGGGTGCGATAAAGAACGTACTCATCTTTTCAATGGAATCCAATTTGCAGAGGCGATTCATAGCCCAGGGTGCAAACAAGATTTTCACCACTCTCTCTAACGAGTTCTCGAAAGCTCCGAGGATCGTTAGCTATGAGTATACATGTCGCTTCTTTGAAGCGAAACTCCAGAAGGGCCAAGCGTTTAGCCCACACATTCTTGCTATGATCGAGAATGTCGAGAAACTGGAGGCTCTTGGTTGTAAAATCGATGAGAAGATCATTATTGATCGTGTGCTTCATTCACTTCATGATGGTTTTGCCCTTTTCAGGGCAAATTACTATATGAATGATATGAAGAAAAGTCTTCATCAGCTCCACTCACTTCTCGTACAGACCGAGAGTGATCTGAAATTGAGTGGGAGCGTAAAACAGGACGTTCTCATGATTAACAACAAGGGTAGGGGTAAGGGCAAGGCTCAAGTTGACCTAGCTGTAGGGAAGCCAAAGTTCAAAAAGCCAGGAAAGGTCAAGAGTGGGCCTGGTGAGACTAGCGGTAGCTCACAAGGCAAGACAAAGAGCAAGGAAAACACGGAGTGCCACCATTGCCACAAGACATGGCATTGGAGGGGGAACTGTCCCGTGTATGCTGAAGACGTAAAATCAGGCCGCGTCACTCCTGTTGGTTCGTCATCTTTTATTCATATGATTGAGATTAACCATGCAAGTTTCGGAACTTGGGTACTAGATACTGGTTGTGGTTCTCATCTGTGTAATCATTTGCAGGGCCTAAGAAGCATCACAACTCTCGCAAAGGGTGATGTGGACCTGCGAGTGGGGAATGGAGCTAGAGTTGCTGCCGTTTCAGTGGGAACATATGTAATCCAACTCCCTAGTTGTTTTGAGTTATTACTGAATAATTGTTACTATGTACCCAGTTTGTCGAAAAACATTATTTCTGTTTCCGTACTTGATAAGGACGGTTTTTTCGTTTTTAATAAAGGATAATAGCTGTATTTTCTCTTTAAACGATATGATTTATGGTAAAGCTGTTTCCATGAATGGAATATATGTTTTAGATCAAACCACATATATAATGCATGTGAGTAATAAGAAAGCAAAGGTTGGTGACAAAGATCAAACCTATCTATGGCATTGCCGTATGGGACACATAAATGAAAAACGCGTGAAAAAGCTCATTGATAATGGGACTATCTCCCCATTTTACTATGAATCTTTTGGCACGTGTGAATCATGTCTCATAGGCAAAATGACTCGAATTTCCTTCAAAGGTGTTGGAATGCGCGCTGCTGACCTATTAGGACTCATACATACTGATGTGTGTGGACCTATGTCAATCAACGCTAGAGATGGCTATAGATATTTTATCACTTTCACGGACGATTTGAGTAGATATGGTTATGTCTACTTGATGAAGCATAAAAGTGGGTCCTTTGACAAGTTCAAGGAATTCCAGAATAAGGTTGAAAACCAGCTGGATAGAAAGATTAAAGCACTACGTTCAGATCGTGGTGGCGAATATCTTTCGAATGAGTTTGATCAACACCTTAAAGACTGTGGTGTAGTACTACAGTTAACTCCACCTTGAACACCACAATTGAATGGTGTGTCCGAACGGAGAAATCGAACATTGCTTGATATGGTTCGATCCATGATGAGTCACACGGTTGTGCCTGACTCATTATGGGGATATGCTCTCTTGTCAGCTGCTCTAATACTTAACCGAAGTCCGTCTAAAGCTGTAGACAAGACTCCATATGAAATATGGAAGGGAACGGTCCCTAACTTGTCCTTTATTCGGGTTTGGGGCTGCGAGGCTTATGTCAAATGGAGACCTGACGATAAGCTTGGCCCACGATCGGTCAAGACATACTTTATTGGTTATCCAAAAGGGATGTTTGGTCATTACTTTTACTCGCCTACCGAACATCGAGTTTTTGTTGCGGCTAGTGCGACGTTCTTAGAGAAAGAATTTCTCGAGAATAGGACAAGTAATGGAACCTTCGATCTGTCGGAGATTCAAGAAACAACAACCGAGCAACCAATGGAGGAAACTGTTCCTTCATCATCGGCTGCGGTTAATATTCCTTTGGAACCTAGGAGGTCGGGTAGACACTCTATTCCTCCAGACAGATACATTGGTATGGTCGAGGAAAATGAGAGAGATGACGTTTTACTCCTAGAGAGTAACGAACCCGCTACCTATAAAGGTGCCATGACCTGTTCCGACTTTAAGCTATGGCTTGAAGCCATGCAATCCGAGATGGACTCTATGTATGAGAATAACGTATGGGATCTGGTTGACTTACCTGATAAGGTTCGGCCTCTTCAGTGCAAAGGGCTTTATAAAATAAAGCATTCTGTAGAAGGACAACCAGATACATACAAGGCACGACTAGTGGCAAAGGGTTTCACTCAAGTGCAAGGATTGCACTATGATGAAATTTTTGCACCCGTAGTTATGCTGCGTTCCATTAGGATAATCTTAGCGATTGCCGCTTTTCATGACTATGAAATTTGGCAAATGGATGTGAAAACCGCCTTCTTAAACGGTTATTTGGAGGAGGAGTTGTACATGGTACAACCCGAAGGTTTCATTGATCCTAAAAATCCTAAGAAGGTATGCAAGCTCAAGCGTTCCATTTATGGACTTAAGCAACCTTCTCGGAGTTGGAATCATCGTTTCAACCAGGTGATAAAAGAGAATGGATTTACTTGATCGGTCGAGGAACCATGCTTATATATCAAGTCGAGTGGGAGCATGATTGTCTTCCTAATATTGTATGTTGATGACATACTCTTGATTGGGAATGACATACCTCTCTTAACTTCGGTAAAAGTTTGGTTAAAGAATCATTTCCAGATGAAAGATCTCGGTTGATGAGGAAGCACAAAGAATTTTGGGGATTCCGTATATACAGGATAGGATCCGACGGCTGTTAGCCCTCAGTCAGGAGCTTATAGAGATAAGATTCTTGAGAGGTTCAGATGGACCAACTTCCAAAGAAGGGGAACCTTCCAATGGTTATGGAATAAGGCCGTGAGTAAAGCTCAGGCACCAAAGATGGAAGAGGTAGGTGATAGCATTGAGGCGGATTTCCTATGCATCAAGCTAGAGGATCGATCATGTATGCATAATTGCACACGTCCAGGCGTGGCATATGCATTGAGTATGACGAGTCGTTACCAAGGCAATCCAGGTGAAACACACTGGATAGCTGTTAAGAATATCCTTAAGTACCTACGGAGGACTAAGGATTGTGTATTGACTTATGGAGGTGACACTGAGCTATGCGCAGTCGGTTACGCAGATGCTAGCTTCCAAACGGATCGAGATGACTCAAAATCTCAGTCTGGATTCGTGTTTACTCTTAATGGCGCTGCGGTCAGCTGGAAAAGCTCCAAACAAAATGTTATAGCAGATTCCACGACTAAGTCCGAGTACTATGCCGCTTCAGAGGCTGCGAAGGAAGTTATATGGATGCGTCAGTTCTTACAGGGACTAACCGTAGTTCCTAGTTCGGATGACCCGATCACCATCTATTGTGATAATAGTGGTGCCATCTTCCAGGCTAAGGAGCCTAAGTCCAGCAACAAGTCTAGGAATGTACAACGGAAGGCTCACATGATCCGAGATTACGTGGAGCAAAGGGAGATAGTGATAGACAAGATTGCTACGGATGATAACGTCGCATATCCTCTCACTAAACCATTGAGATATGAAAGCATGAAGGGCCGTGATTCCATGGGGAATTAAGCGATGTTACTGAGTGTATTAGTGTTTTATATGGATAGACCACCTGTATCGTTTCATAAAACATCTATGCAATCTAGTTTGTTTTATATTTTGTTTTTCATGTGGGTTGTACTGACAACATTGAACACCACAAAGTGAACTGAATTACATTATATTTTGTTTTGGTCCGTAATCGCCTACATGAGCTGATAACTCTAGCAATTATTTTGTGACGTCGATTGATGGTGGGTTCAACGAGCCATAAGTCAAACTGTTGACTGATCGAGCACAGATGCGGGTTATAATGATACTGCGCAGGACATTTTGTGACGACGTTATGGAGTCCTAAATGTTTCAAAACATTAGGTGCCAGGTCGTGGATAGGACATCCATAGTGTTCCTAGAGTCGATTCTTTTGACTATCGACTGTCTCTTGAGATAAAGGAAGTTTTTGGGTGACTTTGGTTTCTTTCTCATGGTCGACCGTAACAGGAGGCTAAGTAGATTTTCACTGGGTCATTTCATACTGCGCTTGTATCTGAAAGATTCGAGTTGAAGAAAATATCCAACCTTTATCAGGATATGATATTTCTCAGGGCCACTCGAGGAGCTGTAACTGAAATGCATGGCCATGCTCGAATGAAGATTCTTTATCAGTTAAGTTACTCTCTAGTCGGGGAAACCACTCTTGATACAGATCACTTGTAAAATACGACCTTTGTGAATACGGACTTTGCAAATTGTTTTACATTGAGTGGGAGAAATTTAATATGGATATGAGAATCGGTTATCGCACATACACTTGTACGGACAAGTGAAAGATTGTTGGAGCCAGTGTTCTCCACAGTTAGTGCAATAACATAAATAAATCTCTATAGGTTCACAGAGTATACTTTGTATTGTAATCAGTTGATTAACGTTTATCGATAATGGTTGGCTTGCTAGATAAGTTTGACGTTATTGTCATACTGATGGCGGTGATCAACTGGTCCCTAAAAGTCACATCTAAAGGATGAGATTGAGAGATGTGATTATTTGAGAAAATAATCATATTGATGCCTTATTAAATGACTAAAAGGTTAGTCGGTGTTTTTGACTAAAAGGTTAGTCAATGTGATGATGATATAATTATTTAATAACGATTAAATAATGTTAGCTAAGACGAATTAACTGTAATTCGTAATTAAATATAAAATGTTATATTTAGTTGTAGTATATCATGTGAGCTCGTAATTAAACATAAACCGTTATATTTAATTAGCAGGATTATAAATATACTGATATTTATAATTGAAGTATATATTATACGATTGTCATAATAATTGTTATGTTAATATATCCACTACAAAATGTTGTAATGGACCTTATTAATGTATGACAACATATTAGACAAATATAATATGTATAACATTATATTAAATGGAAGCTAATATAACCGGAAAATAGTCCAATTACACTGAGGATTTTTCGGTCCATGGGTAGTGGTTTTGAGGAGACAAATCTCCTCATAAAACCCTAGGGAGTGCCGTGAGATAGTGAGTAGTAGGAAAAAATTCTAAACCTAATTTCACACTCACTTGTGCCTCCATCACACAAAAACACAAAAACCTAAAAGTTAACAGTAACTTTTAATTATCTTTCTAGCAAAGGAGAAGGGCATTTCTCGATCAATCTTGGGTGAGACGATTAGGAGGATATCTGCTTTGATATCTGTTCTTAGGCCGAATTTTGGTAGGACCAAAGGTTCAATTCGTTTTCTCTATATTTTATATCGTTTTCATATTTATGACTCGCAATTCATATTCTATAATTTTGTTATAATCCTAAATTTTAAAAGGGTGTAAACAGTTATTTCCCACACAACTGCTATTGCGTTTCTTCTCGACGTGTGACGACTGGTATAAAGGTTTTGTAAAAATGTTTTTGTGTTGAAATCGGTTTTGAACTTACTTCTGGCGTGAATCTTACATTAAATTGAACGAAAAATAAATACAAATAAAAGACGGGTTTTACACACTCAGACTTACATGTTTGATGAAACGAGATTAACTATAAGTTAACATTTAGTATTTGCTCGATTTGAATGGATGTAGAAAGTGCCCTCGTTAGAGGATCTAAATTGATTGAATTACTTGATTGATTGTGTAATTGTCAAATTTGGTCGGTCATGCAACGTGAGAGGTACTCAGAAGATTTTCACGTTTCTATTACGGAATTGTGGTAGATCTATACATCCCTTTAAAAAAGATACGAGATATATTTTAGCAAAAAGATATAATTTGAAAGTTTAATAAATATCCTGAATATTCTAGAGTGTTCCGACTCGACATTTTAAAACGGTTTCTAGAAAATGAAGCGGTTTTCTACCCGGACTCCAAATGAACTCTAATGACTGTCAAAACGACTGTACCGGCGCGTAGATGACGACCAAGGGGTAGACACAAGTGTTTGAACTATCACTTGATGATAAACTTACGAATTGTCATAAATCGTTTTGCGTACTAAACATACGGCCCAATCATCAATAGGTGGTTTGCGGAAGGTGTAGAATTGAAGTATCTACAGAGCCACTACTTTGATTGTGGCTTGGATAAGGCAAAATTCAAAGTATAGCCACCGGGTCAATCAAAGATTACAACCTGACGACAATGGCGACGCGATGCGGCTCAAAGGGTCTGAACCAAGAACCTGTCGTCGAGAACATTTTAAAGTCTGTCGGTCATCAGGGAGGGTCGTTTAACGTCCGTTAGACTACGTATAAAAGGTCGCCAGCCATAAGAAGGAGTCATACTTGAGGCATCTTCTTATTTAGAACGAGGTGCGCGGTGAGGCTCGGCAGCTGCTTGAATGGGGTGCATTATGAGGCTCGCCAGCCTCTTGAATAGGGTGCGTTGTGAGGCTCGCCAGCCGTTCGAATGAAGTGTGTTATGAGGCTCGCCAGCCGCTTGAAAAGATATCATATGTGAGAATCTGCATGTCTCTGTCCTCAGGCGAACTCTCGTCGGGGAAACATATATATTGTAAGAAATCTGCAAAATACTGCTGCACTGGATATACGGAAGACTATGTCAAGATCGAATCATTCTGGGGAATATTTTCGGTTGTGGCGAGCGACATCCTGATGATAAAAGACGGACCCACGAACTCTATGTCCGAGAGGTCGGTCCCTGCTGAGATGATAATCTCATGTGACGGTTTTTGAAGCCTGTGAAAGCGCGGGTCTTGGAAAAGAACCAAGCACGTGAAATAAGATGTCGGAGAAGAGGCGCACAAGATTTGGGCCCACAAATAACTAATCTCTAATAAACTTTCAATTTAAAGAGAAATTGTGCTAGGGAATAAGCGTAGCAGGAGCTGCGATCTTTGGAAGAGGCGCGGCAAGTGCTGCGTCATTTCCAGAGCTTGTCCGTGTCTGAGTAAAAGTGCAACAGACAAAAGTTCTATTTCATATTTCCGAATACAAAATACTCGAAAACCCTCTCAAATTCCAACCAAAATCCGTCAAAACATGATCAAATCAAGCCATAGAACATGACTAATCGAGGTATATATGCATTTTATCTTGCTTTAATTTCTTGCTTTTGATTGAATTAGAGTCGGAAATTAGGGTTCCTTCCCTTGATTATTTCAAAAATTTGGAGGTTTGCCTCCATTTGAGTTGTATGATAGAAATTGATACTAGAAATGAATAATTGGCATTGTTAGGAACATAACCATGTATTCCTTTTGCGTTTTCGTCAAGTTTTGAACAAATGAGACGGTCACACTACTAGTTCAAAAATCGCTTCGAAAACACCCTTAGGATTGTCCATTTTGGATGAAATTTAATGTTTTGAAACCCTTGTGTAATGGGTAAACTTGTTGTGGTGGTGGATATGCAGGACTCTTTTCTAGGGCATAACCGCTTTTATAACAAAATGCTGCCGAATTTTTGACTCAAACCCGTGACTAGGCTTTGAATTAGACTTGACTTGACCCAACCCCTATATTTGTAGTCGGATTTCAAAGGAAATGGCCAATGATGACCGGAAAACATCCTTTTAGAGCTGGAAAATATTTAAATTGTTTTGAAAAATGCTTGAAACGATTTGACCTGGCTTCGGTTTTGCAGGTGATGTTCCTTCCACGTCGGGGGAAGCCCCTATGGACGTAGACCTTGAGCCCTCTTCTTATCACGTGGGAGAAGAGATACCAGCATAAATGTTTGAGGAGGCTGAGAAGGCCGAGGTGGTCCTGAGGAGGGCCAACTTAGGACAAGGTGGACACCAGCTAATGGGTGCACTTGAGTGGGCCGAGAAATGGGATGATAGACATCTTAGTTTGGAGAGGGAGAGCCACTCGTCTTATCGGATCTCACGGAGTATGGTAAGCTTCTGTTTGTTTATTCTTTGTATCCGTTTGCCATTTCATTTCTTATTTATTTAATGCTAATGGTGACTTTTGATTTGAACTGATGCAGGATGCTGGGAACATGAGGTCCTTCTCAGGCTATACGACCATTTTGGAGGCCTACGAGAGGTTGACGGAGGAGGAGAGGAGCCTCGTCGAGGTAGGAGCCTTTGAAGACTTGGTTAGGGCTTGCAGGACGATTAAGGCATGATCTTGGGTTTGCCGTGTGGAGAGGATACTTTGGAATGGGCTTTCACGGCAATGAGGGCGGACTCGAAGGAGGCAAGGAGGTTAATTGACTGGAACCTGCCGACAGGGGCGGCTAGCGCTCTTGGGTTGGTTCCGATCTCTTACGTCAGGGACTACTTCGCGTGTAGGACCCCAGCGAGTGTGAGGATAGGTAGGGAGATGGTGCCTTTTTCTCCTTGTACAGCTGAGCAGAGGGCTCACCTTTGGTTATGGTGGTTATTGTCTTCGATGTACTTCGGAGACAAGGGGGAGTGGCTGTCAACAAAGTTTCTTCCCTTTCTGTCTGATTTAAGTAGCCTAGGTCGGTGGGTTGGGTTACATCTAGCTTTGCGGTCCTCAGACGCTACATGAGGGCCATGGTTCAACCGGAGCTGATGGAGAAGGAACTTCTCCTGCTACTGTTGGTCCTGGGCTTTTGCTGGAGGTATGAACCTTCCTTTTTGCATTCATTGAGGGATCAACAAATCATTTTGTATTGATTTAAAGATCAATATTTCATGTTATTTTTATTGAAAAGATCAATATTTCGTTTGGAGACATTGGTGTACTCCTACTTCCTGGGCTTCGCGCCCAAGAGGACAGAGATGGAGCCGAGAGCGTACCTGTTCGTGAGGGATTGGGTGGTATGTCGTAAGAAGAGCCAGCGTTCTTCCTATGATGTTTGTCGGAGGGGTGTGAATACCATGCAGCTGGAGCACGTAAGTACCTCTGATTCTTTCTTTTCTGTCTTTCATTTGGAAACGATCATAGGATAGGAATGACCCCCTTTGTTTCTTCATTTTAGTGGGTTCCGAGACCTTGGGAGGATTATTCGGATGCTCTACCTTTCGTGGCCGAGGTCATACATCATAGAAGCTTGAGTCGGCTGCTACTGAGGATGCCTCTGGGACATGTGTAGTACCTAGGCGAGCGTTTGACTCGGCAGTGCTTTCGTGAAGCGTTCACAGTGCCCATCGATTCTCCAGACGCGATTGGGAACACCCTCCATTTTCCTGGCGAGGAGTATTCTGGGTTCGTTCACCGGAGACTGGCGTACTCGCCGATAGTGGTAAGCATTGCTTGTTTTTTTTCTTTGAATTAATTTGAGAAGTGACGAACGATTGTCAATTTAGGAGCCATTTGATTTTTGCAGGAGATCGAGGTGGCAGGCGTCGAGCCTCCAGCTTACCCCGAGGGCTGAAGTACACTGATGCGGCCGGTTTCACGACGATTTCATAGCTCTGCGATTTTAGCGAGGCGGTGACTGACGCTGGCTTGGAGGAGTGGCAGCATCTAGTGAGGGGGGTAGGCCTCTAACTTTGGCTATCTTTATTATTTTCACTGCACATGATTGAATTTGATTTGACCTTTGTTTGAATGAAGGTGGCACCGTCTCAAAACGTTGCTTTGTGGACGATGGCCAACCGGTTGCGGGCTACAGCCATCGAGGTGCTCTCAGGTGGCCGGTGAAAGTCCATAGACCTTAATTAGACTCCTCTAATTAGTTACTAAATTACTTGTTAATTTAGTATTTAATGATCTATATAACATGCATGCAAATATAAAGACATTTATATAAAAGAAGAAATTTCCTCACATTGAAATGGAAATTAAATGGGCACGACAAGAACTCCTTCTTGTTGTTCTTGAGATAAAAATATGGATGAATAAGAACTATCTCCAAAATAGATGACCTGCTTCAAGTTGCACCAAGATGATACCAAATAATCTACCCTTATTATTAACTAGATAATAAGATAGATATTATGCTACTAATATTAGTATATATTACTACACTAGTAATACTTTGTAAATATTAGTATTATGAGAGTTTTAGTGAGAAGAAGAGTTTTTGAGAGATGTATGAAAAAATAACCAAGAATGAACAAAACAAATGAACAACCATATTGCTCTTTTATAGGCAATATGGCCGGTCATGGCAAGCCCCATAAGGGACTTATTTTGCTTATTTTAATTCACATGCAAAGTGGTAGAGTGTAGTTGAATGAAATGATTTTAGGTTAATATTCATGTCATAATCACATGTGACTTGTGAGCATGTACAAAAGCAACCATCATCACCTCACCACTACATACTTGACCGGCCATGTGAGGCCTTATTTGGTCTATTTTGATTTTTGATATTTGTCCCACAAATACTTATTAATCATATGCTTAATTATCTTATATAATTAAGTGTTAATTTGATCATATAACAATTATATGACACAAATAAATAAATAATATGTACTTTACATTTGAAGTAATATTTTACCATTATATTAATATATAAAGGGTCCCACAATGCTAAGTTAATTTATTTTACAACTCCTTGTAAATATAATTAACTAATTACCTCTATCTCAAAACCCAACTAATTTAGTAATTTAACGATTAATTACTAAGTTAAATCTTATTTAATCATATTAAAATAAGATATAAATTTATTAGTCAATTATCGCATAATTGAAAAATAAACTTAATCAAATTTGAGTTCATAACTCAATTTCTAACAATTAACTCTCGTACATATCGAATATATGTAATGGACTAATTAACTGTGTCATATACAAATAATTAGTTACTATTTGGATTTCATCCAATAGGTGTGACCGAAAGGGATCAGTTGATCACCGCCGTCAAACGACAATAACGTCAAACTCTAGTCAGCCAACCGTTATTGATTTACGTTAATCAACTGACTAATCATATATATATATATATATAGTCAATAAATATCCCAATTATATTCCTTAATGAGATTAATTAAGTGGCGCACTATTGTGGAGGACACCTACTCCAATAGCCGGGGTCGAGATGTATGAACCTCTCATTTCTTTTCCATCTTTATCGTATCTTCATGTATTTTGAAATGAAATGGTTGAAATGAGGCACTTCTTCACAGAGAGACTTCGAGCGGGAATTGGCAGAGCCCCCGGAGGAGACGGCTCGTCTGTTGAGGGAGCTGGGGGTCTGGGATGTTGAGATCGCCGCTCTCGAGGCGACTGTAGCCGAGCTGGGTGGCGATGAGGATTAGTTGTCCTTTGTTTTGCCGTTGACTTGTACATTTTGTATTATTTTTGTACACTTGGATTTTGACTTTTTCTTGGGTGAGCCCCCAGTTTGATGTATATATTTGAGTGCCTTTGTTGTTGGGTGTTTGATAGGCTATCACACACCTAATTAAAAATAAATACCTTAGTTACAAATGAATGTAGTAATAGGGGTCGAACACAAGGACACAGGAGTTGCTAGCAAGTTGTTATGGAGTGAATTCTATCAAGGTCGGTCACAAATGGTTTCTGGTTTGGTGATTAAAACAACAATAATAATAAAGGAAGAGTCTAGGGAGGTCGGGTCACACATGCAAATTATGTAAATGCTCAAGTCAAACTAGGAAAGTAATAACGATAATTGTTTAGGCTAAAGACACCCACCTCTCGATATTAGTGTCTACCATAAATCGGGTCCTAACGAACTCTCGCTTTGGCTAGGTCGTTCTACTAACACATGTTTAGTCTTATTCAACTTTGTGCCTCTCGACTTAAAGAAAGAATTAATGAATTTAATCAAGGATTGTGATCAATAATCAAAGACTAACAATACAATGCAAGCATGTGATAGAAACAACTATTTGATATCATAACATCTCGTTTCAACAATTGCAAATATTATTTATGCATGGCTTGTGACAACCCTCGCGAATGCGGAAAGATAAAACATACAAGCATGTGAATTATATAGCGGAAATATGAAGTTTAAAAAAAACTTTTATACATGCAAGGAAAGAATACGAGGAGTGTCATATATTACAAACTAAAGTACGAATTATACCACACCAAGAGACGAAGTCTCTCTAAAAGGTTAACATGTAAAAGTGATCTTACAAAATAGATGGGGTATTTTCGAAATAGATGGGGTATTTTCGAAATAGATGGGGTATTTTCGAAATAGATGGGGTATTTTCGAAATAGATTTAGCAACTAGCTAAACAACGTCTAGAGGTGTTTCATCCCGGGACAACGCCCGCTAGCTCACACCCGAACCCAAATAGTCAAAGCAAAAAGCCATCCATGCAAGCAACCTGTTCATTCATGAAAAACATGAACGCCACAATCAGTGGGGAGTAACTCCGGGTTCTCCCAGCCATATCACATTAAACGTACATAGAAGGAAATACAAAAGTAAAGCATGCATATATATTTACATGTGAGTTGCGATAAGAATAGATAGGCATTCTATAGATAATGATAAGAACATAAGAGGCACAAATCCGAATCCATCATGATATTCAAAGACTTGGGAAAGACACTCTTAGGCAATCGAATACGCTCACTAGGGCTTACATCTCACCGTTAGCGGTATAAGATTGATAAGATTGAGACTCGACAGACAAACCAGTCAAGTCATGCGATGATCACGATAAATACAACATATCATCATCCATTCACGAACCAAGACATTGACGCTGCCAAGTCATGCAATGACCATGAATAAAATCATGAAATCACGCATTCAAAGACAACGACACAAACGACAACTCTCACGGTAAATGAAACGCACTAGCATCGTGTACATGGCAAGTATGATTAACAGGCATCCACGGGATAAACATTTCCCTGAACTCATACACGATCAACATTTCGTATATGTAGACTAATTTCCTCCTGGTAGAACGACGATATAAATACCCGGTCCTAGTCTAAATCTGGCCAGAATCCCGAAATCACATTTTCCGGTTCGACATGCGATAAACGTTTCGCATCCAAGACTCGGTCTTACACATGACGCCGAGTACCCCCAAATTCGGTAGATCAATTCACGAAAGAGGCGGAAAAGAGCTCAAGCCTCATAACAAGCGGTACGCTACATGCAAATAACACCACCTCGCAAGTACACAACATTTGACGGCCGGGTCGATCAACGCATAGCGTTCAACTCCCAACAACGTCGTCGTATGCCCACTAACACATGCAATTAAGCAGTAGGATACCTCTCCGTTCCGACATTCCAGCCTTACGAACGGGAAGGTAGCCAAGGGGATGAGAGTACAAAGCACATAACAAAATAGTGCTCAAACCGTATCATTTGTAAAAACCGACTCAAAGTGGGACATAGCAAAAACCGTCACAAAACATGTGATACATGCGAATGAGATATCATAAATCCAAAACATGAATCAATACATGATACCCAAGCATTAGACCAAGTTTAAGAAGCATAATAATTAAGAAACATAGATAACTCTCCAAAACAACAAGTTTGGACACTAACTTAAACAAGGGTTCACTTCAAACTGTTATAACTAGAGTTCTGGATATGGGAATGCAGAAATTCCAAGTCGAGGTGATAGCTTATCCTCTTACGGTTCCAACGAGTGGTCACAAGCCAAAAACAAGCAAGTCACGAAGGAGATATGAGCATTCTACCAAAAAGGGTCGGTGCTGTGAATTTGCACGAGTCCACCCGAGAACAACAACACTATTTCTATCATTTCCAATTTTCATAATTCACTTCTATCAACTATCAACAATCAATATTCATCATCAACAATCATCAACTAACAACAATCATCATCAAAATCATAATTTCTAAGCTTTCTAATTTTATTCTAAATACGAACTCTAACATGGAAATCATGTAAAACACGTAAATGATATCGAGTAACCCTTCACCGTTACCTTTAAGCGTCTTTAATCGATTCTAAACCTTCCTAGTCTCCACCTACATACAATTAGATAATAAAAGATGAATATCATTCACCTTGAGAAAGACGGATAATTTAAAAAGCGAGAAAGACGGTTATTTTATTACCAATACGGATAGAGGAAGATGAGAGGGGAAGAATAAGACGAACTTACGCGAATTTGAGCGAATAACGAAGAAGTAGCGACGAATCTAAGACGGATCAAAATGGAGGCAAGGTTTTTTTGTGTTTATGGTGAGGAAGAAGAAGGAATGAATTGTGAGGAAATGAATTAGGTTTAGGGTTTGAGGGAGTATATGTAGGGTGAGTCGGAAAAGTCAACGAAAGTCAAAGGCGGCTCAAAAGTCAAGAAAAGTCAAAGACGACTCAAAAGTTAAGAAAAGTCAAACTCGACTCAAAAGTCAAGAAAAGTCAAACTCGCCTTAAGACGGGATTTTCATGAAATCTCACAAAAATTCCAAATACGAACTCGGAAATTCTAAATTCGACTCGGAACATAAAATTATAAATTAAAACTTAAATTTGCTGAAAAGATTTCGTAAAATATTTCTACTAGAAAAATAGGGTACATTTCCGGGTGTTACATGGCTTCCCTAATTCCCTAGACAAAGTAAATAATCTTGCATAATGATAACTAATCTAATAAGAAATGATAAAGTAAAAATGATAACTAACTAATAATGAAATGACAAAGGAAATAACAAAACAATACAAGAAATAGAATTACCTCAACAAAGGAAACAAAACTTGGAATTGAAGAATACAATGGAACCAAATAACTTGCAAATGAATTTGTAATATAAATTGAAATACTTAAAGGAATTATTTGTAAAACCTAATGGAAACTAAACTATTCTAAACCTAATCTAATGACTAATGATATTATGTAAAAGAGTGTTTTTAGAGTGTAGAATGTTGTCCAAGTTGCTGCTAAATGTCGAAGTGCCTCTCCTTTATATAGGGAGAGGGACTTGAAATGAAAACATTCCACAGAACCCAAACCCCGATCGGGGAATAGAAACCCTGATCGGGGTTCCACTAACCCGGCTATAATTGCTTAATTACTCAATTAAATGCTTGAGGAATCCAATGCTATACCTTTAAGCTCCTTAATTCTCCGGTTAATTGCATAATTTGGCATCCCATGAGCATCCAAAGAGCATCCCTATGTTAAGTTGTGGACTCCTTAAGTTTGGCTTCATTTTGGTTTCTCATTTGTACACCAAACCATTTTACAAATCCTCATGCTTGGCCTTGTCATTTCTCATAGTATCCTTCCATGGTCTATCTTGCTTCCATTTTAGCTTAGTGAACTTTGATGATTGCTAATGTGCTAGGAAAAAGCCTCTAAATGCTTAGATTCGTACAAAATGTAACAAACACAAGAATTACACCTAGAACACGTAATTAGCTCACAACTATACTAAACAAAGTATAATAATCAAATAAACCGAGCTAAACTAGGGAGTTAAACTATATATAAAATGGACTCATCAGTGTTCTATGTTCCTACAGGTTAGTCTAAAAACAGGTTTGGTAGACGACGGTTTCTGCCGTCATGCTGCCGAAATTCACATAGAATTGACATAATTTACACGTAGCATGGTGGCCTAAATTACCGCAAAATCGGGCTACCCCTTTAAAAAAATAATGTGTGATTGTTTGAAATGACCAGACATGTGTAAGTGTTTGAAAGAAGGGAATTAAAGAGGAGTGAAATGATTCCCTTAAAAAAATGAAGAAAATGAATAAGTATGCTCATTTGGCGGCCATATCGACTTTCGTCTTGAAAAGAGAACCCGACAAGGATTAGGAAATCCTAGATTGATATCGTTCCCTAGACTGCCTTGGCACATACTGCAGAGTCTTATCGATAATGGGCCACTAGGTGGGCGCAGAGAAACGTGTGGTTCATACCCGTTCCAGTTGGCTCTTTATGGGTATCTGACTCATACTTGCAATGGAGAAAGGCTTGTACCCCTGAAGAACGTGAGAAGCTGAGGAAACACGAGCCTGTAGATTACAAGATCTACGAAGTGGCTAAGGAGAACCAAAAATATCTGCCTGAAGAGGAAGAAGAAGTCGGATCCCTAGTTGTTCGTCCAGCGAGAAAACCGAAAACAATTCTCCTAAAAGAAGTACGATTCAGTTTATTTGATGACATAAGGATATGCAAACGTCAAAATGCAAGAGCATAGCGACATTAATTTTAACTGGCCAAGGGTCGGTTTTATTTCGTGTCGCACTAGCAGCATGTGGGTTACGCGAGGCGCGTTTTTTTTTTTTTGTTTGAGAATTTGAATGAATTTTGCCCTCTTTAAAGTAACAAGTTTGGCGAATTATGCAAAACTAATACTATAGAAACAAAATACTTTTGTGACCTTATAAGCTTACTGTACAACTATCGAATTTTTAGATGCTAAACAAGGGTGAAAAAATGGAATGGAGTGGAATGAAGGGTCTAATGGTGTTAGAAGACACTGGAGATCTGTGTATCTCTATCACACACCTAAATGAATGAAAGGATCGTCCCAAAGGGCATGGAGACATGGTAACTGCGAATTGATTCGTCTGAAATATGTGAAAAGATGAGTTTTTGAAGGATTTTGTTTTGTTTGTAATTTTTGACTAGAGAGATTTTTTTTTGACACTTTGAATTTGTATTGATTGACTTGATTTTGTTTTGTCTTGTCTCGTGAAGTTTTGAAAATATTTGAAACTTTTGATTTGAAGTTGTTGGACTGTGTTTTTTTTTTATAGTTTTGGGCATGATTGCACTAAAAATTTGGTTTGACCCTCGGGTGAGCATAGTATGCAATTTGTCTTTGTCTGGTAGTCATATGAAATATAGGAATTGACAAATCGGGTAGAAAATGGAGTCTCCAAACCTAGAGGTGACCTACAGACACGACGATCAAGGAATTTTCACACTAGAAGATATGGAAAAGGTGGTAAATGCACGCCCTTGTTAAGGCTTATTTAAGAGGTCGAGTGATCTACACTAAAGAGATACGATCTAAAGTATTTTGAGTCTATTCTACCAGTTAAGGGTAAAAAGTAGAACACATGACTAATAAAAAAGTATATGTGCTTTTTATTTTATTTATTTATTTTTTTTTTTTTCTGTTTTTGGCAATTCAAAGAGGACTAGGATGGTCATATTTATTAACAAATGCTAATATAGTGAAGGAAAATAGCCCTTTTCAGATGTCGTCCTCAATTGTTGTTCCTAGCACAGTTAAGTCTTTGAAAGACTTTATGTTTTGGTATCTCAGGTGGTGTGCATAAACAGGTGTCCACAAACTTTTCCACAATAGTAGCTTCATCTGGAAGTTTAACAAGTTGTCTGCTAGTCTTCCTCCACCTACTTAGGAAGTCGGTGAAACCTTCTTTCTCATATTGGGTAAGAACCTCTAGAGTACGCATATTGACTTGAATCTCAGCATTGTCTGCGTATTGCTTGGCGAACTTGATTGCGGCATCATCCCAAGTTGCAATATTCTTGTGATCTAGGGAATAGAACCGTTTGTTGGGAATGGTGTCGAGAGACGAAGGAAAGATCGTTAGGAACATCTCTGGTTTGATGCCTTAGATAGACAAAAAATCCTTGAAGGCACGGATGTTGTTCAAAGGATTCTCATGCCCCTTGAACTTTGGGATGTCAGTCATGTTGAAGTTGGTTGGCAATTGAGTACTTATTGCTTCATATCTGCGATTATTTTTCCTGTAGATGTCATCTCCCTTGAGGTAAATTAGTTGCTCCTCCAGGTATTGAAGTCGCGTTTTAGCTTTAGTAAGAACTGGTTGGTTATTGACTTCTGGTTGTCCCACAATAGGTGGAATGTTATCATTTACACTAGCAACAGGAATATCTGCAAGAGGCAGCCTAGTTTCTACGGCAACAATTCGGCCTTCAATGGCGTTGACGTGAGCATAAGTTTGGTCATGACTTGTTTGGAGACGGATGAGCGCAGCTAGGACTACATCGTTACCATTCGGGTTTGGCTCGGCTAGATGAAGACTTGCTTGTCTAGTTCCCGGCTTCTTGAAAACTGAGGCAAGAGATCGACAACGAATCAAAACACGATCGACCATTCTAGCACACTTGCTCAAAAGAACTCGACTTGTGAAGTGGGAGTGTGCCACTGTGCTAAGTGAGTTTTGAAAATGACAAGATTTGAAATTTTTGTCCTAAGCAATTGTAGTGTGGTTGTAGGAGTCATGACTCGAAGTGGGAAAAGACAATTTTGACTAGACATTTGGGCAGAGTTTCGACTCATTTTGCGCTACTTTAGGCCACCTTTGAAAATCCTTTACAGTTTTAAAAAATGGATTTTTTTTAAAAGTTCGTCATGGTTTTATTTAAAAAATGGTGATCATGTATAGGTTAAACACATTTATACAGGCATTATAACGGTATACTGAGTCCATTTAAAATGGGTTTGGCTTAAAGGGTGGGTTGTCATACCAAGCAAGCAAACCTGGGTCTGTGGAGAGTTCCGCGC
Source organism: Heliosperma pusillum (assembly GCA_022085475.1). Classification (NCBI taxonomy): domain Eukaryota; kingdom Viridiplantae; phylum Streptophyta; class Magnoliopsida; order Caryophyllales; family Caryophyllaceae; genus Heliosperma; species Heliosperma pusillum. Next base: position 24,472 of record JAIUZE010015388.1, read on the forward strand.
CAAACATGAGTAAGGTCGGTTCCTAGTTCTTTTCCTCGAGTAGTGAAAGCTCTCGAAACTAACATGAGTATGCTCTCGAAATGGGTTGGGTTGGGCTTAAGAAGGCCGAATAAAATGAACTAAGAAGGTATAGTAATGAAAACCGACAACTGTCTCGCACAAAATATTTCCTAACCTCGTTCAAGTTTCACCCTGGGTAACACGTAAAACTATTATCCCCAACGGAGTTGACAAACTGTGGTACACGTGAGGCACCATGGAAGGGGCGCGCTTAGGAAGTACAAGCGTAAGGAAATGCATTTGTGGAGTCGTCACCAATTTTAATGGGAAATTGGAACCGTTCGAATACTTTATGCCATATAAGGACACAAACTAATGACATGAATACTAAGAACTCGTTACCCTTAGCATTCGATGTCTAGAATGACTCTCGTGGATGCTAATGAACACGGATGTTCACAGAGATCTGGAGTAAGGGGTGAGGGTACGTATTAGGAAGCTCTTTAATCGATCACCTAATCCCGCCCGGCTCAATAGCGGTGATATGTGAATATTTGTATGGTTTTAACCCCCAATTTAGCTCGTTTTGTATGTCATTTGTGCTTTGTTAAGCCACTTTATGAGCTAATATCGTCTTCTAGGCGAATTCCTATGTTCTAACCTGTTTTGTAGGAAAAGTGACGTTTCTACGCCCTTTTTCTATATTTCCGAGGATTTGCCTAGAACCCGATGATTTAAAGATGCAAGCTTGACCAAGTAAAAGGCATTTCAAGAAGGTTCACTAATTCGAAAGAGAGAAGAAGCAAAGACAGTTTCGTAGTTGTCGGAAGATCAATCAATTAGGCGAAAGCAATCATCGCTTTACATCAAACCCTATCAACAAACCCGACTCAAGAGGTCAAGGGGGATGATGGAAGTCAAGTCAAAGCAAAGGAAGATGAAACGTTAGTCAAAAGCTCCCAGATGACAACTTACCCGATCGGGTAAGTGTGTATCCGATCGGGTAAGTGTGCTGCTCCGCACAAAAGGCTTCAACTTCCTATTTTTGTCTTATGTGTTCAATGCTCGACCTCTTCTCCACGAAACCCTAATGCTATATATAGATGCTTCAGCCCCTCTTATCAACACACACCTCTTCATACTTCTCTTCTCTTTTCTTCTTACATTTCTCCTTAGATTAGGAGGAGGGGGAACCAGCCTCCCTTCTCTCATTTTCTTCTTCTTTAGTCTTTATTTCTTAATTTATTTCTTTCCTTTTCATATCAAAACATTAGCTTAGATCAATAAGAATTTCATCCTTGCAATCTCCTTTCTGTGGTTTAAGCGTTGTAATTGGTGGATCGTTTATTATGTGCAGGGATTTTTTATTATTGTTCATTATCGTCATTGATCGTCATATAGGTATTTCTGTTTTATCCCTTGTTTAATGTCCTTTATTGTTTTCTATTTGATTGTTATTTTCCATACATATTGTCATAGATTCATTTTCATGTTGTTATAATCGTAGTTTCATTTGCTAGATTATCAATTAGCGTCGTTATTATCGCCATATAAAGAGTCAAAATCAAATAAACATGTCAATCCTAGTTTTTGTTATTAATATCATCATAGATTTAAACATTATCATGAGTAAGTAGTCACCTTTCTAGGGTGTAGGGTAGCCATGTTAGATTGATTAAAAGATGATAATTGGATAAAGAAATTGTGTCTTTAAAACGTTGTGTCTATGCATGTTTGGATTGTAATGATGGTTAACGATTTCTGGACAAAATCATTGACTAGAATAGAATTCTTTTCCAAGGTAGAGATACGCGAATTGAATAGACAAAGCATGACATGGTAGATTAAGACCTAGTAAATCGCCTAAAAGCCTGCTAGACCATCTGATCTATGATTGTAATGAACACATCATTCTTACGAACTCACAATGAATTACTTGCATGTTCCAAATCCAATTTCATCAATATGTCAATCTACATGTGTGAACCTACTTCCCTAGATGTTTTTCATCATTGTCAATTCACCATTAGCTTTATTGTTTTCATTTTTAGCTTGCTTTTATTTTGTTTTCATTTATGCCCTTCATTAGTTTATATATCAATCCTCAAAACCCAGATATTCGTTAGATAAAACTCAATTGCGAGACACTTCACATTCTATAGGAAACACCATCTCCCTGAGGATCGACCCCTACTTCCCTAATTACATTAAATTGTTATTAGCCTAGTCTGGGTAATTTATCTTTGTATCGGGCTCGCGACAAGAACGATCAAATTTTGGCGCCGTTGCCGGGGAGCACGGTTTAGTTTTCCTTTTTCTTGTGATTTTTATCGCAGTTAGTTTTATCTAGTCTTTAGGAACCCAAATTCCTTTAGACCTCTCTTGATTTTTCATCTTAGCTTTTCAATCTTATGCCCAGATCTTCTAGACTAGGGACCCCTATTCCTTTAGACCCCGAACTAGAAAGAACTCTGCGTAGGAAACTAAAGCTATTCAACGAAATTTCAAAAGCTTCTGATATTTCAAGTTTAAATCGTATTCGTGAGAAATACTCGGATATCTTACCTAATCTTGAAGGAGAAGAAGATCCATTCTCATCTCCATTCCCAAAAACCAATCAACTTTCAACCAACATTCCATCTTCATCTTCACAAAAGGAGATGGTTCGACTTTCAGACCATTCCAAACCCACCGCAGAAACACTTCCAAGGGGTATTGCTACACCCCAAATCGAAGCCCAAAACTTTGAAATCAAACCCGCCTTCATTAACCTTATAGAAAGAAGCCAATTTAGTGGCAATGCCACAGAAGATCCCAACCTTCACATCCAAAACTTCTGTGACTATTGCTCCACTATTAGACAAACTGGAGTCACCCAAGGGCAAATTAGAGAGATGCTCTTCTCGTTTTGTTTGAGGGGTAAGGCAAAGTTGTGGATTCATAGCCTTGATAAGGTTACATTAGGTATCACCGATTGGGAGAGTTTAGCTCTTGCCTTCTACCAAAAGTACTTTACTCCAGAAAAGATCGCTTTGTTGAGAAGTCAAATCACTGGTTTCCGACAAGGGGATGATGAGAGCCTATATGAAGCCTGGGAGAGGTACAAGGACTTTCAAAGAGAGTGTCCTCATCATGGGATAGATCCATTGCTCCTCGCCATCACATTCTATAATAAGTGTTATATAGAGTCCCGTCGTATCCTGGATTCTGCTAACAATGGAAGATTTGATCAAATCAATGTTGAGATTTCTCACACTACCATTGAATCCATGGCAATTCACGATTCTCAATATAGAAATTCCTGCTCCATACCATTGAAATCTAAGCAAGAGGACCCCGCTTTGACACTTTTACAAGCTCAAGTAGCCCTTCTCACACAAAAGCTAGAACAATTCCAATCCTCTACATTTCAACAGAGTGACAAAGGTGTAAGTAAACTTGAAGCCATGATGCTGCAATTGGCTCAAAGGCAAGACACCATGATAGCTAAATTCCAAGAGAGCGATCAAGCTAAGGATGCCGCCATCAAATTGTTGGAAGCTAAAATTTCCCAATATGCCTCTTCTAATACCCATCAAAAGCAAGGGCAGCTGCCTTCACAATGTTACCAACCTCATGCAACTGTAAATACCATTTCCACGAGAAGTGGTAAGCATAATGATGAGCCCGTGGTTGTTAATGTTGAAGATAAGGTGCCCATGTCAAAAGGAAAAGAGACCGAGATTCCTATTGAGATCAAAGTCCCATTTCCCCAAAGATTAGCCAAGCACAAGGAGGAGGCAAAGTATGGTAAGTTCCTTGACGTCGTCAAGAACTTAAAGGTAACAGTCCCTTTCATTGAATTGCTTACCCAAGTTCCTTCTTATTCCAAGTTTATGAAGGAAGTCCTCAAGAAGAACAGATCCTTCAATGAGATGAAGACCGTAGCTTTCACTGAAGAGTGTAGTGCACTCTTGCAAAATAAGTGTCCACCAAAACTTTAGGACCCTGGTATTTACTCCATCCCTTGCAACTATAGGCACGTATACTATTGATAAGGCCCTTTGCGACCTAGGTGCTAGTGTAAGTGTCATGCCCTTTTCTATGTTTGAAAAACTTAACATGGGTGCTTTGAAATGCACTAAAATTACTTTGCAAATGGCGAACCGTTCTCTAAAACAACCTATGGGTGTTTTAGAAGATGTGCCCGTCAAAGTTGGTAAGTTTTTCATTCCCGTTGACTTTCTAGTACTTGACATGGCCGAGGACTTTCAAATCCCAATCATTTTGGGAAGACCCTTTTTGCACACCACTGGTGCAGTTTTTGATGTCAAGAATGGGAAGTTAACATTTGAGATCGGAGATGACAAGGTGATTTTTAGTAAAAATTCCACCGTTCGGAGTCCTGTGTTAGAAGACTCATGTTATGTGCTTAATGTCGATGACTCTTCTATTGTTTCTTCTATGCCTCGATCCTTACTGACGGATCCGTTGGAGGCACATGTTAGTGTTGATTCTCTTGCAGGTGAGCATACTAAAAGCACTACTGCTAAAAGTGCTAGAAGGGGCTATTCTCGGAAAAGCTTGGTATGGATGGAAAATGTAAAGAACGTTATGAAAATGAGCTTGGATGATAGTGAGCTTAAAGATAAAGGATGATTTCAGAGAAAGAAATGGAGTCTAGCAAGACTTTTAAGTTGCGCTTCTCGGGAGGCAACCCGTGTTCCTTTTCTTTTTGCATTTTTATTTTTGTATTCCCTTTTTCGTTGTTAGGATTTATTTTGCAATTGAAAGAGTTTTTGAAGAATCTATAAAGACCTTCCTTGTCAAGTCCAAAAGACTAGCTTGGGGGAGTCCGCGATGACTAGTAAGCTTCACTCTTCTTTCATTTTTTCCTTTTCCCCATTAAGCATCTCATTGCATATTTTGTCTTTGTGCTCACATTGAGGACAATGTGATGTTTAGCTTGGGGGAGGGATTGCATTTTCCCATTTTGCATTTTAGTTGATCATTTTTCAAATTTTGAATAAAAGAAAAGAAGATTTTTGAGAAAATTTAAAAATTTCTGAACATATTGAATGCTTTTCATGCTTTGCTTGCTTGTTTACTATGCTATCATGTTACATTTCCCAAACTTAGAGCTTTCAAAAGATAATGATTCAACATTTATTGAATTGTGCATACATGGGGAAGTCTTGTACACAGTAGGCATGGAATGAATCTATAGATGAGTACGCTTGATCTTGACATTTGGCAAGTTACATATATTGTAAGGTAGAACCTCCTTAGACTGGTACATCCATACCCAGTCTCATTTAGGTGTGTGTAGTTCTCCTTGTGATATGTGTCATGTCAAAACGCATAAGTATGGTTCTCATTTCATTCCTATAAGCATTGCATTCATGATTCACTAAGATTTGAAGCCTTTTTCACTTTGAATTACACCTCAAAATAAGCCCTTTCATACAAATGCTTCACAAAAATAATAGCTACATACAAAAACTGCCTATCTTTTGAGCAAGTAGCTAGACTATGGTGTATGGGTGCTCTTTTGAGAAGATTTGTTCTTATTTGTCAAAGTGAATTTGGAAGAACCAAAATATTCAAGAAGCAATGTTATGTTCAGAGAGGAAAAGAAAATAAAAAAAAAAGAAAAAGAAATTGAAATCGAAAAAAAAAAAGAAATAAAAGAAGAAGTTGTGAGTATCTCCTAAGAAATGTCAAGTCAATATTCAGAAGGAGTTTACCCTTGTGTTTCGTGTGTAATAAGCCAATTTGTTTCTTTTGGCTTCGTTATCCGTCTTCTGGGAAATTGATCGAAAGTTTTGATTGAGTATCCATTTATCATTGGTCAGTTGCTAGCTCATTCTAACCTTCACATGACCATAACTGTTTATCCACCTTTCACCCATTTCCCAAAGCCTTCTTCTCATCTTTTTGGCTTCTTTTCTATGTGCATTGCGATCTTTGACTTGTGTTTTGAATTGTTTACCATATTAGACTGCGGACACATTTTCATAAGTCGTAGATAGGTGAGTGTCTCAAAAACATTTACACATAAAGAAAATCACCTTTTACATACATTGAGTGTTCGAGTGTGCCGTGAGAGTCTATTTGTCAAAAGATCATACAAGAGCCGAAATTCTATAGTGAAATTCTTTGTGCTACGCCGTTACGTAAATCTCAGCCATGTTTATGTATCATTCTTGCCCACGTTGTTTTTGGGTTATGATTCATTATGTTTCCAATGCTTTACGTTGAGATTTGTTTCTTGATGGTGTAGTAACCAATTCTTGCAACCCTTGTCCTGGTATTGTTTGTTATGTTTGCTTGAGGACAAGCAAAGGTTTAGCTTGGGGGAGTTTGATAAGTGAATATTTGTATGGTTTTAACCCCCAATTTAGCTCGGTTTTGTATGTCATTTGTGCTTTGTTAAGCCACTTTATGAGCTAATATCGTCTTCTAGGCGAATTCCTATGTTCTAACCTGTTTTGTAGGGAAAGTGACGTTTCTGCGCCCTTTTTCTATATTTCCGAGCATTTGCCTAGAACCCGACGATTTGAAGATGCAAGCTTGACCAAGTGAAAGGCATTTCAAGAAGGTTCACTAATTCGAAAGAGAGAAGAAGCAAAGACAGTTTCGTAGTTGTCGGAAGATCAATCAATTAGGCGAAAGTAATCATCGCTTTACATCAAACCCTATCAACAAACCCGACTCAAGAGGTCAAGGGGGATGATGGAAGTCAAGTCAAAGCAAAGGAAGATGAAACGTTAGTCAAAAGCTCCCAGATGACAACTTACCCGATCGGGTAAGTGTGTATCCGATCGGGTAAGTGTGCTGCTCCGCACAAAATGCTTCAACTTCCTATTTTTGTCTTATGTGTTCAATGCTCGACCTCTTCTCCACGAAACCCTAATGCTATATATAGATGCTCCAGCCCCTCTTCTCAACACACACCTCTTCATACTTCTCTTCTCTTTTCTTCTTACATTTCTCCTTAGATTAGGAGGAGGGGGAACTAGCCTCCCTTCTCTCATTTTCTTCTTCTTTAGTCTTTATTTCTTAATTTATTTCTTTCCTTTTCATATCAAAACATTAGCTTAGATCAATAAGAATTCATCCTTGCAATCTCCTTTCTGTGGTTCAAGCGTTGTAATTGGTGGATCGTTTATTATGTGCAGGGATTTTCTATTATTGTTATCATTATCGTCATTGATCGTCATATAGGTATTTCTGTTTTATCCCTTGTTTAATGTCCTTTATTGTTTTCTATTTGATTGTTATTTTCCTTACATATTGTCTTAGATTCATTTTCATGTTGTTATAATCGTAGTTTCATTTCCTAGATTATCAATTAGCGTCGTTATTATCGCCATATAAAGAGTCAAAATCAATTAAACATGTCAATCCTAGTTTTTGTTATTAATATCATCTTAGATTTAAACATTATCATGAGTAAGTAGTCACCTTTCTAGGGTGTAGGGTAGCCATGTTAGATTGATTAAAAGATGATAATTGGATAAAGAAATTGTGCCTTTAAAACGTTGTGTCTATGCATGTTTGGATTGTAATGATGGTTAACGATTTCTGGACAAAATCATTGACTAGAATGGAATTCTTTTCCAAGGTAGAGATACGCGAATTGAATAGACAAAGCATGACATGGTAGATTAAGACCTAGTAAATCGCCTAAAAGCCTGCTAGAGCATCTGATCTATGATTGTAATGAACACATCATTCTTACGAACTCACAATGAATTACTTGCATGTTCCAAATCCAATTTCATCAATATGTCAATCTACATGTGTGAACCTACTTCCCTACATGCTTTTCATCATTGTCAATTCACCATTAGCTTTATTGTTTTCATTTTTAGTTTGCTTTTATTTTGTTTTAATTTATGCTCTTCATTAGTTTAGATATCAATCCTCAAAACCCAGATATTCGTTAGATAAAACTCAATTGCGAGACACTTTACATTCTATAGGAAACACCATCTCCCTGAGAATCGACCCCTACTTCCTTAATTACATTAAATTGCTATTAGCCTAGTCTGGGTAATTTATCTTTGTATCGGGCTCGCGACAAGCGCGATCAAGCGGCCTCTACTAATGATTAGGGAAATCGTTCGTATTTGATATGTTATCGATTATATGAATGCAATGCAGCATCTTACGTTTTAATCTTAACATGTGAATTAGACTATGTCTGTGAACATGTAATTGGCACTCAATTATGTCGAAATTAGGAATTTAGAATTAATTACATATGAGAGAAAAAAGAAAATCATACAATTACAATGACTAAAATAAGATTACAACAGATTACAGGATAAACGTCAGAAATATATTCAAAACGGAGAATTGAAGAAAAAGAAAAGATTTGAAAACTTAAAGACAAATTAGGAGCGATATTACGACTAATAGTTAGTTAATTTTGTAATTAAAGCTACGTCAAAGCGAGAATGGAAGTTCAGGGACAGAAGTCAACCCATAACAGGCACAACAACATTTGCGTTCGCTGGAAAAGGCGCAAGGCTCATTGCATCAGTTCTTGAATTGAGTTCTGGTTGTGAAGTCAGAATCGCGAACAGTTAACATTCTTTGGTATATGTACGATTGATTATTGACCTAAAATTCGAGTGGAAGTGGATTAACATATTAATTACTCTAATTTGTATAAATAGTGAATTCCAGAGATTTGATAGGAACAAATCGAATCTCCAAGACCCTATTTTGACTTAAAGACGAAAACGCTTTATATGAAAGACTATAAAAAAAGAAAAGGAATAAAATAACAAAAACGCAGGAACAAGAGAAAGAAGAAGAAAAGCAGGAGAAGGGCAGCCTTTGGAAGAGGCGCATCAGGGTCTGCGATCCTTCCAGAGGACGCGGCTGCTAGTGCATTTCTTCTCGACGTCTGACGACTGCTAAAAATGTTATTGTGTTGAAATCGGTTTTGAACTTACTTCTGACGTGATTCTTTCATTCAATCGAACGAAAATTAAATACTAATAAAATATTTAATTTACAACCTCAGACTAACATGTTTCACGAAACGAGATTAACTATGTAGATTGATTGTGTAGTCATCAAATTTGGTCGGTCATGCAGCGTGACAGGTACTCAGAAGGATCTGATCTTACGTGGTCTATTGATCATACACATAGATGTCAAAAGCTTAGAGCAAAGTCTAGAATGAAAAGAGAGAAGAGAAGAGCGGAACACTCGCGTGCCAAAAAATTGAGAACGGAACTCTCCTTTTATAATAGAAAATTTGAAGAGTTCTGGAACAACACAAACTTATCACGAAAATATTCTGAAAACATAGAAAACAGGCTTGTGAAAGGGCGCAGTAGGAGCTGCGTTCCTCCAAAGGGACGCAGCACCTGCTGCGTTATTTCCCAGAGGTTTCTTTCTGTGGAAGAAAGATTTCCACGTTTCTATTGCGAAATTGAGGTAGATCTATACTTCCTTTTAAAAAAGATACGCGATATATTTTATCAAAAAGATAGAATTTGAAAGTTTAATTAATATCCAGAATATTCTAGGGCGTTCCGACTCGGCATTTTAAAACGGTTTCTAAAAAAATTGAAGCGGTTTTTGACCTGAACTCCAAATGAATTCTAATGACTATCAAAACGACCGTACCGGCGCATAGATGACGACCAAGGGGTAGACACAAGTGTTTGAGCTATCACTTGACGATAAACTTCCGAATTGACATAAATCATTTCGCGTACTAAACATGCGGCCCAATCATCAATGGAGGTTGGCGGGAGGTGTAGAACTCACGTATCTACACCTGCGTCCTAGGAGCTAGAGTCATCTGTTACTGAGGATGCCTATAGGACCTGTGTGGTACCTGGGCGAGCGTTTGACTCGGCAGTGTTCTCGTGACACCTTCGCGGTCCTCATCGATCCTCCAGGGTCGATGTTTAGGGAGCCTTCTGACGCCGAGAAAGAGACTGACTTGGCTGGCGCGAGTGGGAATGTCCTCCTTCTTTTTGGCAACAAAAACTCTGAGTTCGTTCACCAGAGACTGGCGTACTAGCCGATCGTGGTATGTATTGCTTGTTTTTTGATTTTTTTTGAATTGGTTTGAGAAGTGACCAACAATTGTTAATTAAAGAGTCATTTGATAATTGCACGAGATCGAGGTGGTAGCGTCGAGCCCCTAGCTTACCCCGAGGTGCTGGAGTACACCGACGCGGCCGGCTTCACAACGATTTCGAGCTCCACGAATTTAGCGAGGCGGTGACTGACGCTGGCTTGGAGAAGTGGCAACACGTAGTGAAGAGGGTAAGCCTCTAACTTTGGCTATTATTATTGCATAGGAATGTGTTTGATTTGACCCTTATTTACATTTGAATACACGAGGCACCGTCTTCGAACGTACCGTTGTGGAGGGTGGACAACCGGAATTAGGCTACGACCATCGAGGCGCTCTTAGGTGGCCGGGATCGACAGGTATGAACATCTCATTCACTTTCCATTTCTCGTATCTTTTATTTATTTTGAAATGAAATGATTGATATGAGGCACTTCTTCACCGAGAGACTTGGAGCGGGAGTTGGCGGAGTCCTGGGAGGAGACGGCTCGTCTGTTGAGGGAGTTAGAGGCCCCAGGGATATGGAGATCGGCGCTCTTGATACGACTATACCCGAGCTGGGTGGCGATCAAGATTATTTGTCTTATGTTTTGCTGTTGATTTGTACATTTTGGATTGTTTTTGTACATTTTGGATTTTGACTTTGTCTTGGGCGAGAGCCCCCAGTTTGATGTACATGCCTTCTTTTGATGGTATCCGATGGCCTGAGTGTCTTTGCTGTTGGGCGTTCTGTTCCTACAGGTTAGTCTAAAAAACAAGTTTGGTAGGCGACGGTTTTCGCCGTCATGCTGCCAAAGTTTACATAGAACTTACACAATTTACACGTAGCATATTGGTGGCCTAAATTGGTGAAAAACCAATAAATTAATTAAATAAAGCGCGAAAATGACCGGATAGTAGGGAGGGCTACTCCATAAAAAAGAATTCTAAAAGAAATGTATAAGTGTAAAAAACCGTAGAAAATGCCCAGAAATTAGCAAAATGACGACCGGACAGTAGGGAGGGCTACTCCCTAAAAAAAGAAATTAAAAGAAGTGTGTAAGTGTTGAAAGAATGAAAAGAAAGAGGTTTGAAATGATTCCCCTTAAAAAGAAAATGGAAATGAATAAGTGTGCTCATTTGGTGGCCATGTGGACTTTCGTGTTGAAAAGCGAATCCGAGAAGGATTAGGATATCCTAGATCTTGGAAATTCGACGTATTATAAAATCCACATCCTATAGGAATAAGAAATTATAGCCAGACGTAAGTTAGGAAAGATCCAAAGTTGGAAATCGTGACTAGAAGCCTAGGTAAGACGCGGAGCAGGAGCTGCGACTCTTCTTAAGGACGCAGCTCAAGCAGCGTCATTTCCTGGGTTAGTCCGTCCTTGATTGAAATTAGGAAAGAGCGAATTGTATAAATAGAAACGTCGGGGAAGCTATTTATTCACGCAAATCTTATTTTATCTTCCGTCTATCACACAAAAGCTCTCTAAACCTAAGAAAATTTTCAAAATCATGGATGCCTTTGAAAACCGTTTCGAAGAGTGGACGAAAAAGTTTACAAATGGTGAGAACATTGATATGGGTGCTTTCAATCTACAATCGATCTTGAGTCTAAAATTGGTGAAGGTTGTGAGGCCTTTCTTGGATTCATGTCTTGAGTATTGGGAGCCGAATTTGCACGTGTTTGCCTTTCCTGGAGGCGATGTCTGTCCCTTTCCTTATGAAATAGTTGTAATTGGAGGATGAGATCCGGAAGATGGGCCAGCTATACCCCTTGTCTCCCAAGGATATAAGAATAAATTCAAGGACCTTCTTGGATTGACCAAGGCTGAGGTCGAGCGTTATGTGACCTCAAAAGGTGTTCGTATGCATGACTTTGTTGATCGATTTATTAATACAAAGGACCCTTCTATATCATATGTTGCGAGACGTAGGGCCTTTGGATTTTTCCTACTTCATTGCTATATCGTTCAAGGCCATGTTGACAAGGAGATGAGAGGAGATCCTCTTTTCATGAGCTTAGTAGAACAAGTGGAGCTGCGCAAGAGCCCAGCATGCCTTTGCTTAGGGGAGATCATTCTTGGTGATGTGGTCGTTATACACCAAAAAGAAAACCTAAGTCTACTAACTAAGAAGATAGCGGAAGTAGGGTCGATCTCCACAGGGAGGAAACTAATTAACTATAAATCTAAATCTGCAAGAAACAATCTGGGGGTTTTGAAAATTGGTTTTAACTAACTAAATAAGATTAAAGGGAAGAGAAATAAAGGAAGAAATTAATACGAAATAAATCAGAAGAGAGAAGAATATGCTAGGATTCGGTCCACTGCAATATCGGCATCTATGGGTCAACTAAGTCAGTCAATCTATCAATGAGAAGGGCAATGGTTTTCTCCTCTCGGTCTCAAACCACCCTAGGGATTTTCCTAATTAACTCTCGTCCTCTTAGGAGTCACCTATCAATTCTAAGCAAGTCTTCCCTTCCAATCTCTCGATCCAAGTCGGGGTTAACTACCTAGCCTAGTCTCCTGCGTATACTCATTCGACTAAACCTCAATTAGATTGCAAAGATCAATTCTCATATTCAAGACTAACTAAAATAATCTATCCTAACATGCCTCTACTACAGTTTCCCTCATCCCAACATACAAAAGAATTAGCTACTCATGCTATTAACTATGCTAACAAAGACGATTAAACATATGACGATAGACATAATAAAATCGTAGTTAATAAGCATAAACAATAACGCAGCAGTAATTAGGAAGAGGAACAGTAATTAAGACTAAAGATTAAGAGTGAAAGAGAAAAGAAGAAGTTTACAATCTTAGCAAATCCGGCGTAAAGAACAAATCCTACGTCGACAAACCCGAATGCAAACCAAAGATAAAGTTCAGAAACTAAATGAAAAATTAATGTCTGCTAATTACTGAATTTTAAGACTGAATAATAGTTCCTGCCTCACTAATGACGTAAATAAGAGTCATATATAGTGTCTAACACGACTCTTAACCTAATTAACCTAATAGACTTAAAGCCCGTGATAGGATCTACTCGATCGAGGGAAATAACCACTCGATCGAGGCTTTTATTCATGGAAATCAGTCGATCGAGGATTTTATCTACTCGATCGACCAACCGGTAAATGGCTCCCACTCGATCGAGCAAAGGAAGTTACTCGATCGAGGTCTTCTAGCTTCAACTCACCTCGATCGACCAAATGCGTACTCGATCGAGGTCTTCTGGCATAGTACATAGTAAGAGTCATGACTTTGGGCTTGATGATGAATGGTTTCACGCTTCCCAAGGCAAGAGCTCCTGTCCCGATCCTTCCATTCTCCTAAATGCATGCAAAGTGGACTGTTTTGGCTCGGTTTCCGCTACTACACAGCTTGTACCTACAAAATGGTAATGAAAGTACAAAGTAGCCAAATAGGGGCATATGGCGATATAATATCACCTAAATGACATAGAAATGCGTGCATAAATGGACTAGAAAGTCTATGTAAAATACACGCATCAAACTTCCCCAAACCAAACCTTTGCTTGTCCTCAAGCAAACTAAATGCAGCTATATGGAACAAAATAAACCTAGGGGAATGGAGTAAGTCTCAGAGCTAGCAACAAATCAATGTTAAACAGTTTAATGCACTCGATCAATCGCTACAAAGCTTAATACGAAAGTGAACGAATTTATACAATCTTGGAAATAAATTAGATTTTCAACCTTGCAAGACTCAACCAAATTCAGACTCTCACGGGTCACTCTTCACTCATGGTCAAATGGTAAGTAAATTTGTATAAGAAAGAGAGAAGAAAATATAGTCACTCACCTAGACTACGACCAACACAACTTGCATTGCTAACTAACATGAAAGATGATTCAAGCACCGTACACACGCATAACCACCGTTCAAGGACAATCACGTGCCGAACATTTGCAAAAATATGGATATGTGAGGCTAATTGGTAAGAAGAGGTAAAACAATTAATGGAAATGTGAGGGTAAATAGCCAAGCTAGTTCCTAACAAGACCGTGATATAACTCGTTCCATTCTTCCAACTATCAAAATTAAGCTCGATGCCTTAACAAATCTAGGCAAAAACGACACAAATCCCAAATAACACCTCAACAAAATAATGATAAGCACAGGAGGTGTAAACAACAAAACTTAAACCAATTATTTTTTCAATATATATTTTCATTTTTTCCATTTTCTTTTCTTTTCTTTTCTTTTTCTTTTTCTTTCTTGGCTGACTGAGGAAAAAACCTCTCGATCGAGCATAATAAATCACTCGATCGAGGCACAAAACCACAAACTCTGCCCGATCGAGCTAAACAAAGTACTCGATCGACTCACAATCAACACTTGTCTTCTTTTTCTCGCAAATACCCACTCCAATCAATGAAAACGAGCCAAAACTGACGCAATGACATAAAATACCTCGACTACTAAACTAGCTCAGCAAAGGTAGGCTTAATTTAGGATGTAGTTAATGGCAACAGGCAGATATGGCTTTATGTGGAGTTAATGGGGTAAAATGAGGAAAAGGGAGATGCAAATATTCTCAAAACACGTAATACCGACCACAAACCCAATGCGTGCAGGCAATAAGAAATAAAAATTCATATACAAGCAAATGACACGAGGTGTGGGGAGTAACTACTCTCATTCCTAGATGAACTGGTCATGGATGTCACCAGTTATAGGCTCTAAAATCTCAAAATATAAAAGTAGTTTGCCAAAAATGTTGAGTCAAGTCTAATAATCAAATTTAAATTCGAAGACAAAATTCAATAGTTCACTACTTCGATTTTACTAAGTAAGTCGAGAAAGGTGCAAGGAATAGCATAGAATAGACTTGTAGTGCAATTTCATCATGAACAAGACTCCAATCCGACTCAACTATATGCAAAAATAAACGTGATATTTTTGATTTTTTCAAAGTTTTTCTAATTAACATGAATTGTAAACGTGAATGCAATACAAATGCAAATGCAGACGCAAAAGAATGTAAAACACTTCCCCAAACCAAAACAGACAATGTCCTAATTGGCTATAGCACCAAAGCATATACGGGAAAGGGAAAAACAACCTAATACATGCTCCTAAGGAATGAAATGTATATATATGAAGAATGGAAAAACAAAAGAAACAGAAACGACTCACAAGACAAAGCTTCCCCAAACCAGCATCAAACTAGGTGGTATAAATTTCCTCGATCGAAGGTTTCTGTCATGCTGGACTGCTCGATCGAGTAGGTCTGAGTTACTTGATCGAGTGGACTTCTTTTGATGATCCATACTTCACTCGATCGAATAGAATTATACGCGATCGAGTACTATTTTCTCGCCCACGTCACTCGATCGAATCACAATGTGCTCGATTGAATGACTCTCCTCCATGCTTAGCCGTCGACTGTCAGCAATTTGATTGCCGCTTCTATTTCCTGCCAAATGCTACAAAACAATACCCAAAAAAACAAAAGAAAGTCTAGCAGGAAAAATAAATTGTCTAACTGAGCTACGGATTATCACGTAGTAGTCTAATTGTCTAAATGTCTAACGAAACGCGATAAATTGTTTTTACAAATTGCACGGGGTTGCAAACCCGGCTACCAACCAAATAGTTTCATGAGAAGGCCACCGTTTGGCCTTTGACTTGCGGAAATACCCTCAGCTGCGGTAAGTTCCGTCTTCTTCCTCCACACGTACAATGGTTTCTTGGAGCCTAGCTCCACTTCGGAATCACTTGCGGACATGCGGGCTCCTTTGTCCTTCTTGGACTTCTTCTTCTTTACGTCGTCACGCGAACCTGGCTTTTCCTTTTCCAGCTCCAATGCTACTGATTTACTACCTGTAATGGAACACACAACAGCATATTCCTCCAAATCGCTCCCAAGCTGGGGCGGAGGTGTTACGGTAGCATTGGGGATATCACAGATAGGAGCTATAGGCTCGATAGGAACCGAAGCTTTGTCATGCGTGAATAAATCAGGTGCGATATCAGATAAAGGAAGTGCGTAGCATGGTGACACAAGCATAGGACCCTTACTAACATGAGACTGCGTGAATACTAAATTCTCCCCACCTATTTGAAAAGTCAGAGTCTGTAACCCAACATCAATAACCGCTTGCGCAGTATGCAAGAACGGTCTTCCCAAAATGATGGGAGTGTGAGAATCCTCAGGTATATCCAAAACTATGAAATCGACCGGGATAAAGAATTTTCCTATTTGCACAGGAACATCCTCTATGATTCCTAAGGGTCGAGACAAGGTCCTATCTGCCATCTGTACCGTCATGTTTGTACACTGAAGCTTCGTAAAGCCTAACCGTTTGGCCAAAGACAAAGGTAAGACGCTAACACTAGCTCCTAGGTCACATAACGCGTTGTCTATGAGATAGGTACCTATATGACACGGTATAGAAAAACTACCTGGGTCAGACAGCTTAGGGGGGCTCTTGTTCTGGAGGAACGCAGAGCATTCCTCAGTCAACGCTACAGTCTCTATAGTGTCTACGGACCTCTTACGCAAAAGAATTTCACGCATAAATTTTAGGTAAGAGGGTACCTTTAATAGGAGGTCTGCGAAAGGAACGTTCACCTTGAGATCGCGTACAATGTCAGCAAACCGAGCAAATTCCTTCTCGACCTTAGCCTTCTTCAATCGACCAGGAAACGGAACTGGAATGTCAGGATTACCACGTTGCATATCCTTAACAATTGCATTGTTGATCATCCGCTTGCTTAACCCCTTCGAACGAGCTTCTCGCTCATGGAAACCCATCGATCGAGTATCTAAGTCACTCGATCGAAGATTTTCCGAGCTTACATTGCTCGATCGATCAGTTTCCTCGGTCACCTTATTCGATCGAGCAGCTTGGTTCTCTTGATCGACCACTTGTTCATCTGGACCACTCGATCGACCATCAAGAATCTCTCGATCGAGTAACTGGCTTTTTGATTCACTTGATCGATTAACACCCATCTCTCGATCGAGTAGATTCTCATTCATTTCATTCGATCGACTAGCAATCTTCTCTCGATCGATTACATTACCAGCAACAGTCTTCGCAACATCAGGATGCGCACCATAAATATCAGCAACTGTACCAGGACTGTCATAAGCAAGACCGCTTCTCAGAGAAATCATATTCAGCGTCTCCTTGTTCTTGTCAGTTTGAGACGGTAACTGCCCGGGTTGCCTAGTCGATCGAACTCCTGCCAATTGAGCAATCTGCGACTCCAAAAGCTTAATAGTAGCATTCGTTGCTTGATCAGTTTTTCTCATTTGGATAGCTAAAGCTTGGATCATAGACTTTAACTCCCCGACTTCTGAAGTTCCTACAGATGAGGAACTCGCTTGCTGTGAAGACTGGATGTTCTGAAATCCTAGCTTGTGCGGCGGTTGATACGTCGGCTGTGGTGGTGGAGGTGTTGGATTTAAGACGTTATGGCTTGTCCATCTCAAATTGGGATGGATATTCCCTTGATTGTAGTACCCACCTCCTTGACGGTATTGTTGAAAGCAAAAGACTTATTCATTTTCAGCGAGACAGTCTATAGCCGTGTGACCAGTTTCACCACACCTCTTGCAAGTAATCATATCATCCTGCTGCAGCAAGTGAACCGTCTGCTGGTTATCTTCAGCTTTCTTCTCCCATTTGTCAAGTCTGGCATTTAGTTTATCGAATTTTGCATCCAGACCTTCAGAATCGATACTAGCTATCGTCCGTGTACCACTCCTCGGATTACCATATTCAACACAATGGGTTGCCGTCTCCTCAATTAGTTTCCAACCCTTATCATCATCTATTTCCTTCTGGAACCTCCCGTTTGACGCGGCATCTAGAATGGCTCGATGATCGTCATATAACCCGGTGTAAAACTGGTTACACAGAAACCACTGCTCGAACCCATGGTGAGGAACAGACCTCACTAGCGCCTTGAATCGATCCCAGGACTCATAGAGATTTTCATGAGCCGTTTGCTTGAAATTAGTAATCTGACCCCTCAAAGCATTCGTCCTCTGCGGCGGAAAGTATTTCTTGTAGAAGGCCAGTGCGAGTGTGGTCCAGTCGGTAATACCCAACTCTTCTCGATTTAAATTCTTCAACCAGTCTTTGGCCTTATCAGTGAGGGAAAAAGGAAACAAGAATTTCTTGATCTTGTCAGCTGCCACCCCTTTGGAAACCGGAATAGAAGAACAGTAGTCAGCAAAGGTCTCCATATGCTTCCTCGGATCTTCCGCAGCCACACCCCTATACTTATCCTGCTGGACAAGCTTGATATAAGACGGACGAAGATCGAAAGTAGTTCCATCTTCGTCCGTTGTAAGTTTGAATCCTTGAGGTATACATGCAGCTGTAGGCTCAGAATGGCTAGCAATATTTGGCATCTTTGCTGGAATGGTAGTCTCAACAGTCAAATCTTCCTCGAAAATGAAACTGTCGAAAACGGATTCAGAAGTACTCAAGTCTTCCTCCTGAATAGTCTTATCTAACCCTCTCTTCCTGCGTAGGAAGGTTCTTTCAGGCTCCGGATCAGCTTCCACTAATTCGAGCCTTTGGGACCTGCTCATACACAACTTTAAAGAGAAAGATAAGAACAGTTTTAAGGAATTAGAAATTCCTTAAGACGAGACAGAAATAAATAAACAGAAAATTAAATTGCCTCCCCGGGAACGGCGCCAAAATTTGATGTGGTCGTTATACACCAAAAATAAAACCTAAGTCTACTAACTAAGAAGATAGCGGAAGTAGGGTCGATCTCCACAGGGAGGAAACTAATTAACTGTAAATCTAAATCTGCAAGAAACAATCTGGGGGTTTTGAAAATTGGTTTTAACTAACTAAATAAGATTAAAGGGAAGAGAGATAAAGGAAGAAATTAATATGAAATAAATCAGAAGAGAGAAGAATATGCTAGGATTCGGTCCACTGCAATATCGGCATCTATGGGTCAACTAAGTCAGTCAATCTATCAATGAGAAGGGCAATGGTTTTCTCCTCTCGGTCTCAAACCACCCTAGGGATTTTCCTAATTAACTCTCGTCCTCTTAGGAGTCACCTATCAATTCTAAGCAAGTCTTCCCTTCCAATCTCTCGATCCAGGTCGGGGTTAACTACCTAGCCTAGTCTCCTGCGTATACTCATTCGACTAAACCTCAATTAGATTGCAAAGATCGATTCTCATATTCAAGACTAACTAAAATAATCTATCCTAACATGCCTCTACTACAGTTTCCCTCATCCCAACATACAAAAGAATTAGCTACTCATGCTATTAACTATGCTAACAAAGACGATTAAACATATGACGATAGACATAATAAAATTGTAGTTAATAAGCATAAACAATAACGCAGCAGTAATTAGGAAGAGGAACAATAATTAAGACTAAAGATTAAGAGTGAAAGAGAAAAGAAGAAGTTTACAATCTTAGCAAATCCGGCGTAAAGAACAAATCCTACGTCGATAAACCCGAATGTAAACCAAAGATAAAGTTCAGAAACTTAATGAAAAATTAATGTCTGCTTCACCTAAATAGCATAAATGGACTAGAAAGTCTATGTAAAACACACGCATCACTTGGCTTGGATAATAGAAAGGCAAACCGAGAGTTTCCATATCAGGGAAGTCCCACTATTTTGCAGGTAAGAACCTTTCTCTCTTTTGTATCTAAACTATTTGTTTATTTTCTTGGCTTTGGTTAATAACATGCTTTTTTTTTGTGTTTTCTTCCTCATTTTTTTTTCTTGTTTTTGTTTTTTTATTCGTTTTTTTTTTGCTGCAGATATGGCTGATGGAACGGCTGCAGTTGATCGAGCCCCAAGTTAATGTGCCAGGATATCGTGAAGGTGGCCCGTTGATTCGATGGATCGTGCCATGGTCACATCTTAGGTCAAACATTGGAGTATCATCTCTGGACCTATCTCTGTCAGTTCGCATTCCTGGCTTGGAATTTATGATATGTGTATTTCCGGCGAGATTGTTGAGGAAAGTGGACCTTAACAGAAAATCCTGACACTTGATACCGTTCCCTAAACTGCCTTGGCACATACCTCAGAGTCTTGTCGAGAATGGGCCACTAGGTGGGCTCAAAGAAACATGTGGTATATACCCGTTCCAGTTGGCTCTTTATGAGTATCTGGTTCGTACTTGCAATGAAGAAAGGCTAGTACCCCCGAAGAACGTGAGAAGCTGAGGAAACACGAGCTTGTAGATTACTAGATTCGCGAAGTTGCTAAGGAGAACCAAACGTATTTGACTGAAGGGGAAGAAGAAGCTCGATTCCTAGTTGTTCGTCCAGGGAAGATACCGTAGACAAATCCTTCCGTGAGGATAGTGATGGATAGAAATGGTATGGCTAGACCGCGAGAAAAACCCTTGGTGATTAGGTCTGAGATAGCACAAGAGCGCCCGGCTCGTGGTCGAGAGAAGAAGAATGACAAAGGCGACAAAGGTAAGGGGAAGATAGAAGAATAGTCTTAGTCATTATGATATTATTTATTATTATTTAAGTTCTAATTAATGGCAGGGTTTTAGAATCCTAGCCTAGTTTTATTTCAGCATTTATTTTATGTATGTGACGCATTACTATTATTTATGGAATAATGAATAAAAGATGAAGTTAGTTAAGAAACTGATGAGATTTTTCCTTTATTATTCTTATTGAACTTC
The DNA here is from genome assembly GCA_022085475.1 of Heliosperma pusillum. Taxonomy (NCBI): domain Eukaryota; kingdom Viridiplantae; phylum Streptophyta; class Magnoliopsida; order Caryophyllales; family Caryophyllaceae; genus Heliosperma; species Heliosperma pusillum. The sequence continues at coordinate 45,234 of JAIUZE010015388.1, forward strand.
AAATGAAAACGCATATGTCCTTCTATTTTCATTTAAAATAATGACGGGATGAATCCTGTGAAGGATTGCCTACGTATTCATTAAAAAAATAAAATCACATCCTGCGCGTAGTTCGAAAAATGTAAAAGAATAATCGTTCGAAGCAAGAGCTTGTAATGAACTTAGAAAAAGGTAGCATGTTCTTTTACTTACTCTAAATAGAAGTACAATTCAGTTTATTTGATGGCATGAGGATATCGAAATGTCAAAATGCAAGAGCATAGCGAAATTATTTTAACTGGCCAGGGGCCGATTTTATTTCGTATCGTACGAGTGGCAAGTGGGTTATACGAGGCGCGTTTGTGTTTTTTTACCTATACTAAGGGTAGTACCGTTTCAATTGGTCTAGGTTAGTAAGGTTAGCGAATTCGTTCCCATCTAAGTCTTTGATTCTAACCGCACCCTTGAGAGTATGGATTTGACTAAGAAAGGTCCAACCCAATTAGGTTTGAATTTTTCTCGTGGATCAACAGGTAGGAGAGCTCTGTCTGATTTGAGGACCAAATCCCCTTCTTTGATGTTCATGAACTTAACCCGTTTATTAAAGGCTCGTTTGATACGTGTCCGATATGTCTGTACATTATGTAATGCGCATAGCCTTCGCTCGTCCAAGAGGACGAGTTCATCATATCTATCTTTCTTCCAATCAGCTTCCATAATTTGACGTTCCAAAAGAATACGTAGAGATCGGATTTCTAGCTCTACTGGTTGTACAACTTCATTCCCGTAAGTCAAATAGAAAGAAGTGGCCCCAGCGGGTGTCCTAACTGAAGTGAGATAGCCCCATAATGCAAAGGGTATTTTGCTTGGCCAATAGCAGTAATTGTCGATCATTTTCTTGAGGAATGTGACGACATTCTTATTAGCTGCCTCTACCGCGCCATTAGTCTGAGGTCTGTAAGGCGAGGAATGATGATGATTGATTTTGTATTTGGCTAGAAATTGCTCAGTCTCAGCCTAGAAATGTGATCCATTATAGTTGATGATTTCATGTGGACAACCATATCGACATATAATATTGGTTTGTATGAACTTTGCCACATTTTTAGCGTTGAGACTAGTGTAGGATCCTGCTTCGACCCATTTGCTGAAATAATCGATAGCTACCAAAATGAAACAGTTACCTCTTGTTCTGGCTGGGTTAATATTTCCAGTGATGTCAATTCCCCAAGCATAAAATGGCCAACGAGACGTCACAGAGTAAAGCATCAAGGGCGGAACATGCTGCATGTTCCCAAAGATCTGGCAATTGTGGCAGTGTCTGACATACTTAATACAATCTGACTCCATTGTCATCCAGTAATATCCTAGACGCGTAATTTTCTCTACCATCATGGGCCCGCTCATGTGGGGACCGCATTCTCCATCATGAACTTCTTCCATTACCTTTTCGGCTTGCGAACGATCAAGGCAACGCAAGATGACACAAAAAGTTATTCTTTAGTACAACTCCCCTTGCATAAGGAGGCATTGAGAGCCTAGGAGGTGTATGACGCGTTGTCCTCTCTTTTCTATTTTTGGCGGTTATGTATCATTAAGATTGAAATTTAGAATGGTTTGGAACCAGGGTTCCCCTAGGCTTTCTTCTTCCTCTGTAAGCTGGGACACAAAGGCTGGTTCTGACCGTCGTTCGATACATAAAGGCATTTCGATCATGTTGTCTGGCATATTAATCAAGGCTGCAAGTTTCGCAAGAGTGTCTGCGAACTGATTCTCTTTGCGAGATAGATATAGATAAGCGACTTGATCAAAGAATTGGGAGGCCTGATCTATCCTAGCCTGATGGGGTACTAGTCTTTCACTTCGAATTTTCCATGATCCTGTAACTTGGTTAATGATCAAGGAGGAGTCTCCATGAACTCGAAGATTCTTAATGCCTAAACTAACTGTGGCTTCTAGGCCGATGAGTCAAGCTTCATATTCTGCTTCGTCATTTGTCACCTCGAAGTCGAGTTTGACAGATAGTGGTTTATGTTCGCCTTTAGGAGAAATGAGCAATACTCCCACTCCAAATCCTCTTAAATTTGATGCGCCATCAAAATAAAGGCCCAGGAGTCTACACAAGTATGTAGTATGTCCTCATTGGGCCTTGTTGATAGGATTATCTGCGAAAAACTCAGCAACGGCGCGTCCCTTTATGACTTTCAGAGGTACATACTTGAGATCAAACTCTGAGAGCATTAACGTCCATCTTGCCAAACGTCCGTTGAGAATGGGTTTCTCGTAGAGGTATTTGACGGGGTCCATTTTTTAGTACACCTTGACGGAGTATCTAAGTATGTAGTGGCGTAGCTTCTTTGTTGCCCACACAAGAGCGAGGCATGTCTTATCGAGGGGTGTATATTTACACTCATATTCTAAGAACTTCTTACTAAGGTAGTAGATAGCTCATTCTTCTTTTCCAATGGTCTGTGCAAGCATAGCCCCCATGGCTATTTCTGTGACTATGAGATATAACGAAGCGCTTGATCTCGTTGGGGAGGCATTAACACTGGTGGCTTAGTCAATTTATCCTTAATCCTATCAAATGCTTTTTATCAGTTGTCATCCCATATGGTATGATCTTTTTTCTTTAACTTTTGAAAATAGGTTCGCAGATCATAGTGAGTTTCGATATGAACCGGCTGACATACTGTACCTTGCCAAGGAAACCTCTAACCGCTTTCTCTGTTTGGGGTTGCGGCATTTCGATTAAGGCTTTGATATTGGATGGATCAATTTCTATTCCCCTCTAGCTAACGACATATCCCAGACGTTTCCCTAATGTTAATCCAAATGCACATTTCTGAGGATTAAGTCTCATGTTATATTTGCGCAATCTGAGGAAGAATTTGCGAAGGTTGTCGATGTGTCCCTTTTTGTCCTTGGACTTGGCAATCATATCATATACGTACACCTCTACTTTTTTATGCATCATATAATATAACAACGTGGTCTCGGGGTACGTTGATCTGTAGCTTCGGCATTAATTTGCCCAAATGGCATAGCCGTATAGCAATATGTGCCCCATTGAGTAACGAAAGATGTCTTATGCATATCTTCTTTGGCCATTTTGATCTGATTATACCCGACATACCCATCCATGAAGGATAACAACTCGTGATCGTCCTTCGAACTTGCTTTGTTCAAGTCTCTAATATCAACACAAACCAGGATTCCCCTATCCTTTTTGGGTACCGGGACTACGTTAGCCACCCAGTCAGAGTACTCGGAAACTTTGATGAACCCGGTTTTGAATTGCTTATCGTCTTCTTCTTTGATCTTAAGAGCCTATTCAGTCCTCATTCGACGAAGCTTCTGGTTTACAGGTTTGAACCTTGGTTTGATTGGAATTCAGTTTTCTGCAATATCTATCTCGACCCCTGGCCTATCCTTGTAAGACCAAGCGAAAACGTCTTTGAACTCGCGTAGGAGGTCGACGAAATTGGCCCTTTCGGTTAGGTTTAAAGTTGTCCATATCCTAAGTTCTCGGGGTTGTAGTTCGGTTTCTACCTCGATGGGTTCAGTATTTTCTATGACTGGTTCCCCTTCCCCCTCCTGTAGTATTTCTTTAATTATATAGGGAGGTAATTTGATTGAGTCTGTGTCAGGATCATCGTCATTATCATCGTAAATATAATTGCATTCAGAAAAACACCAGGAGTAAGCAAATCCGATTTATTCATATTAAATTTTTAAAATATCCGAAACAAAGAGGTCATCTGTTCAATAGTAAGTGGAGAAACAAAGGGATAAGGGGTGACAACAGAAGGGGACTCTCTAGGAACTTCGCTAGACTAAGACTTTAACTCTGACTCTGACTCGAATTCATTTTCTTCTGGTTCCCCTTTGAACATCTCTTCTTCTCATGTAGTGACCTTGAAGAGCTTTCCTTGATTGTTAGTCCACTTGATCGACTTTCTCCCCCTTTTGGCTGACTTGAGTCAGCGTCGGTGATCAATGTTGAACGGTTGAAATGACATCCTGAAGTATCATGGTAATGATCTTATCTTGTGCAGCTCTGACGAATCGATCTTCCCCAAACAGAAGACTAACAACTCGTAAACAGAAGACGAATTGATCCTCTATCTTTACAATTTTGGACTTGAGTACACATTTCTAGGGTTTCTTCTTTTGTGGGTTTGTACCCCAATCATAATGGTATCTTTCCAGAACTCCCCTTTTTGTAAGGTGCAAAGGTACTCTTTTTGATGAGGTTCAATGGCATTCCTGGGAAGTATCCCTGGGATTTGAGTATGTGGTTGACCACTAAGTTGGAGTATGGATTGAAGTATAGAGGTGCCAATTCACTCTCTACGAGATTTATGCTCTGAAAACCTCCAAGCTCGTATACTAAATCTGTGACTACTTGGTTGCTGGACATTTTCTCTATTACAGCCTTGATAGGTGACGAAGTGATCGTCACTACTTTGCCATCTAGAGGAATTTTGATCGTTCGGTGTAAGGTGGATGTTACCGCTTTAGAAGCGTGAATCCAAGGCCTCTCTAAAAGTATATTAAAAGATGCTTTGATGTCCACAATCTGGGAGTTAACCTTTCGCTCAATTGGCCCAGTGGCTATAGTGAGGTTGACTAGTCCTACTACTTTACGGCGTGTTCCATCATATGCTCGAACACCTTGGTTGGTAGGAGCCCAATCTGATTCTTTCATGCCCAACTTACGTGCTGTTTTTAGTGGTATGACGTTGACTGCGGAGCCATCATCTACCAAAGTCATTGGTACGTTCTTTTTTAGGCACGTGATTGTGATATAGAGAGCAAGATTGTGACTCACGCCGAAAGGAGGTAACCTTCATCTGAAAAAGTAACTGGGTTACTTAGCTTAATTGAGTCTCGAAGGACCAAGGTTACTACATCGTCAGGTGTAGAGTCGTGTGCTACATTCACCTTTGCCAATGCTTGTAATAAAGCCTGGCAATGGGGAAATTAACTCACAACTAACTGCCAGACTAAAAGATTAGCCTTTGTCTTCTGTAGTTGTTTCACTAGATTGTCGGTAGATGTATTTTTGCCATCATTTGGGGTGACGACATTGGTGTTAGCAACTGGACCTGTTAATGGTAGGACCATTCTGAAAGGCATTTTGATAAGGACGTCCTTAACGAATAAGATAGTCTATATCTTGATCTTCCCTAGCCTTGATTATATCTTAACTATCTTTGACTTGATGATGTTTTGTGAGGTATTCATCCTCATCGTCATCGGCGCATATTCCGTTCACGGTATTGAGTTCTCTCTGTCGGACGATTTTGGCTTCTAAAGTGATTATTCACCTGACTAGCTTATCACATGTTGTGATCAACTCTTGCATCGTAGACTCTTGAGATAGAACCGGAATGCTTTCCTGAGGCGCGGTGCCTGGAGTGCGTAGGGATGTTACAATGGTTTCAAGCTCCAAAACTTACCTAATTACACTCTTAGCCCATGCGATAAAGTCGTCGATGGTATGACAAAATGGTGGAATATCTTCCTTCATCTTCCAACAAATTAATTCATTTTCGACTGGGGAGATGAAGTGTGAACAATCCAAGGTGGATTCTTCATCTTGATTCCAATATCTCCCAAACGTCACCCTTAAATCCACGAAACTACGATATATTACTCTCCTTTTGCTCAAAAATCTACATTCCTGCCACCCAATACCAAAAAGGTTAACCTGACAACACAACTAATTAGTAACTACCACCTCAACGCCCGACATTCCCTTACTAACATGAATACAAAACAGCAAACCATTACACTTGAAACTACCTCCGCACTCAACTATAACATCTATCAAATAGTACTATAACATCTATAAAATAATACTATTAACCGCACACCCTTACTAACATGTCTAGAGAAGTCTAGAACCTTCTAGAGATATTGTGTAAGTATAGAAGAACTCTAGAAACTTACAAGACTAGGTCACTATAGAATGTTCTATTCTAGAGAATTGTAGGAATGTAGAAGAATGAAGAGGAGCACTATAAATAGAAGTCACCCCTCCCATTTTTAGGTATCCATTTTGGTTGTATCCAAGGAAATCCAAAGGAAACCAAAATCCACAAACAAGTCAATAAAACAAAGAAATTCCTTCAACTAGTCTTCAACTAAATAAACTAATAACTAAGTTATGTCTACACTACTTCTCACTTTACTCCCCCATACACCAACAAGTGGTATCAAGAGCTCCAAAGATCTTAAGGGCAACAAAATAAAACTATGGCTTACGCATCAAACACTTTATCTCCCATCATTCCAACATATGGTGAAGATATTACCGACGCGAGAATTGTATAAAAAGTTCTCGCAAGTATGACAAAACAGTTCGACATGATTGTCACTGTTATTGGAGAATCAAGAGATCTATCGAAGCTCACTATGACGGAGCTAGTTGGATCCTTACACGCACATGATCAAAAATTCAAGATTCAAGAATCCTCCTCCGACGCTGCAGTTCAGAATTTGGAAGATAAGAACGTTAAACCAAAAGTGACCCTAGTCCTTAAGCATCCCCACAGTGATGTTGACACAATCAACAACAATGATCATCTTACACCTCTATTTGAAAGTCCATAGACCTTAATTAGACTCCTCTAATTAGTTACTAAATTACTTGTTAATTTAGTGTTCAATGATCTATGTAACATGCATGCAAATATAAAGACATTATATAAAAAGATGAAATTTCCTCACATTGATAATGGAAATAATTGGGCACAATAAGAACTCCTTCTTATTGTTCTTGAGCTGAGTCGGAAATGATCCTCCAACAATCTTCAAATAAGAAGACCTCCTTCAAGTTGCACCCAAGATTTACCCAAATAATCTAACCTTATTATTAACTAGATAATAAGATAGATATTATACTACTAATATTACTCTATATTAGTACTCTAGTAATACTTAGTAAATATTAGTATTGTGAGATTTTTAGTGAGAAGATGAATTTTAGAGAGATATGTGAATTAAGCACAAAATCATGTAGTGAAAAAGTGAACAACTATTGTCCATTTTATAAGCACCTTGGCCGGACCTCCTAGTCCCATATGGCCTCTTATTTTTGTTATTTTATTCACATGAAATGTAGTAGAGTATGGTAGTGTATGTAATTATTTTGGAATGCATGATATGTCATTATCATAAGGTTGCATGTTTGCATAAACAAAAACAATTATCATCACTACTACTACTACCATGACCGGCCATATTTGGCTCAATATGGTCCATTTTGATTTTTGATATTTGTCCCACAAATACTTATTAATCATATGTTTAATTATCTTATATAATTAATGTGTTAGTTTGATCATATAACAATTATATGACACAAATTAATAAACAATGTGTACTTAACATTTAAGGGATATTTTACCATTATATCAATATATAATGGGTCCTATAATGCTTAGTTAATTTATTTTACAACTCCTTGTAAATATAATTAACTAATTACCTCTATCTCAGAACCTCAACTAATTTAGTAATTTAACGATTAATTACTAAGTTAAATCTTATTTAATCATATTAAAATAAGATATAAATTTATTAGTCAATTATTACATAATTGAAAAATAAACTTAATCGAATTTGAGTTATTAACTCATTTTCTAATAATTAACTCTCGTACATATTAAATATATGTAATGGACTAATCAACTGTATCATATACAAATAATTAGTTACTATTTGGGTTTTATCCTATAGGTGTGACCGAAAGGGATCAACTGATCACCGCCGTCAAACGACAATAACGTCAAACTCTAGTCAGCCAACCGTTATTGATTTACGTTAATCAACTAACTAATCATAAATATATAGTCAATAAATATCCCAATTATATTCCTTAATGAGATTTATTATGTGGCGCACTATTGTGGAGGACACCTACTCCAACACTATTAACTCCTAATGTACATTCTCCAACCTCTGATAACAATTCAGAGAATGCTATGGGAGTGCGATGTAAGAAAAATATCTCTGCAAAATGTCCTGCTAATAATTTGAATGAAGAGGAATGCAAGAGATGCTACCCTGTTATAAAGGAGCCTAGAAACTATGATGAGCCTTCCAGACATAAGGAGTGGTAAGATGCTATTGGGACAGAAATAAACATGATAGATAAAAACAACACTTGGGAGTTGGTTGACAAGCCAAAAGATCAGAAGGTGATTAGTGTACAATGGTTCTATAAAACCAAGTTAAATACCGGCAGTTCTATCACCAAGTATAAGCCAAGATCGGTGTTCATCAAAAGGTACTAGCAACAAACTGAAATTGATTATGGTGATACATTTGCTTCGATGACACGTGATCATACTAGATTGAGGAGTAGATTCATGATGAGTAACCATCAAATTTTACTATATAAACGAAGAAAGAAAAGGAAGAGGAATGCTCGAGTTCCTGAAGTCTAAGCTTGGCGTTATATGAAAAGTCTCAGGGAGGAGTGTTGAAGTATGAGACTTTTAGTATGCTCTACAATGTTCTAGAAGTGTCCGGAACATTCTAGAATAGTGTAGAGTTATCTAGATTGTACTAGAATACTCTAGAAGGTCATGAATGTTCTAGGTATGTCTAGAGAAGTGTAGAACCTTCTAGAGATATCTTGTACGTATAGAAGAACTCTACAAACTTACAAGACTAGGTCACTCTAGAATGTTATATTCTACAGAATTCTAAGAATGTAGGAGAATGAGGAGGAGCACTATAAATAAAGGTCCTCAACTCCCATTTTCAAGTGTCCATTTTGGTTGTATCCAAGGGGATCCAATTGTAATGAAAATCCACAAACAAATCAATAAAACAAACAAATTCTTTCAACTAATCTTCAATTAAACAATTAACAATTCAACTAACGTATCTCTACTCTACTCCTTTTACTCCTCCAATCTCCATACACCAACCGTTCATTTTGACAGTTAGTAAGGATATTCAACTATTTACGTGACCAAGAGTTTGTGCTACTTTCTCTTACTATTACTATTACTATTACTATTTTTGTGTGCCTCACAAAACCGCGTGGTAATGAATGAGAATTGTATTTATGAGCACACTTATTCCTATGCTGGCAATTCGAATGGATGTACGATTGATTATAAGACAAAAGAAAGTGAAAAAAAATATAGTAATAAATGAATTAATTGTATTGTGTGATTGTGTCATGTTGTCATGCATAGAAGACTTTTTTTTAAAACTCTCTTTTTTGAATCAGGAATAATGTGGCCATTACTTTACAGTGCTACGAGTAGTAAAATTAAGGAGGTACCATCTACCATGCATTCAAAGCTCTTTTATTTTATGGTCCGAGTAAACAAGTCTTAGCTTTCAATCAAGTGTGTATGGGTCTACATGCATTTAAGAAGACTTCATGCTTCGGTCCCATGGTGAAATATTAAACCAGCGTTGCTCAATGTCAACGTAAAGATAATATAACACTACTGCTACTGCTACTGCTCCTGCAACACCAAAAGCGGTCATAGTTCCAAAAATGTTTTTAGTTGAATCTTATGAACCTTCGTAAGGAGCCACAATAATTTGATTTATAAAAACAATATATTTTTCCTCTTGCTATTTTGTGAGAAGTAACTTTTGTACTCAGCGTTAGACGGTTTTATATGTGTGACCAATTCATACGTGATATGATTACCCCACGATAAATAATGTGCTGGTATTGTAGGAAACGTTAGTTCAAGGACAACGCAAATCCATCCCGATGAACGACTGCAATTAATTAGAAGGAAATCACGCATATAAGTAACTGTTGTTGAAATGAAACGAGCTAGCGCAATTCAGATGTTGAAGATAAAACTAACTCGATTAATCTTAATGAAGGCCTTATATAGGTAATACGATCCTAATTAACTAAAGAATAAGAACAAGGGGAAGTGGGCTGACACCCACGATAGACCACTGCACAATATCACCATATCTCCATACTTTCAATAAGACAATAACTAATTACACTAGTTATTGGGAAGCATTACAGCCAATACCAACAAACACTATAAGGGAGAATCTATTTAGATACTCAAAATTCCGGGTGAAACCTTTTGTTTTCAGATCCGTCTCACAAGCTTCCAAGTGAGAGGGTCAGTGGGAAAGCATTGATTTCACACTTTCCTTTTCACTTGCAAGCTTGTGAGAGGGATCCGACCCGTCACAAACTTGTGAGGGATTGTGACCTTCACAAATAAGAATTTGTGTTTTACAATACTGGTATGATCACTAACTAACATTTACTTAAAGGGTTTTGTTGATAATTGCTAACATGTATAAACCTGATTTTGACAACTGCTACTAAAATAATTTTTCTTTAAATACGACTAGTAAAATTGTTGGTTCGAATTGTATTTCAGTACCCAATCAGACCGAACCTCCTATTTATGTCTAAAAAGACTAGAATGCCCCTATTTTTGAACTCTCTTCATTCTTACTTATCTTCACTTCACCCAATTACTCAACTAACCTCATTTCTCAACCTTTGCTAAACTCATTAGTTCTTCCCAAAAGTAAAACCTAATTAGTTCCAATTAATTTGGGCAATCTAGAAATCATCTCCAATAACTTCGAATCAGAGGTGTGTTTTTTTCAATAACTCTGTTTTAATCCTCCATTTTTATCTTGATCGTTTTAATTTCCTAGTTTGCCAGATTGACATTGTAATAATTGTAAACTTTCTACATCACTTAAACATACAATTGAAATATTAATTTGATAGGCTTTTAGTGTTACAAAAGACAATTGCTCAAATATTGATAACATAACAATCAATTGAGCTACTAAACCTATCAAGTAAAATACATCATCAACATGCCTTTGTAATTTAATGGCTTTGTACTCAATTAGCACAGTCACATTTAATGGCTTTGTAATATCTATCACCGCTACCATCGATCGACATTTCTAGGAAACAAAACCAAGAAAAAATGAATAAAAAACCCAAATTTGAAGATTATTAAGGGTTAAATTTATAGGGAATCAAGTTAATAGGGGATAAAGAGAGAGAGAGAGAAATAAAGATAATAGTAGATTATCTAAAGAAGAAAAGGGAATGAGAATAATGGAGTAGTGAAAGAGAATTTGAAATTAAATGATTGGAGGTAGTAGAAATAGGAGATTACATGAACATATTCATAAGAGTTAAAGGGTAAAGCAAAATAGGTAGTGTGACAACCCGCGATAATGCAATAAAGCAAATACATAGATTTGCAGCGGACATACGATATTTTATAAATTTTAAATGCAAAACCGCGAATGTCACTGAATAATAAAAACTAAAACTTAATTGAATAAATCTTTTATACAAAATGGTAACATAAATAAGCACAAGGGATCTCGATCCCTCGGCAAGTACATAAATAAAATAGAAAGAACTAAAATAAACTACAATGCGAAGGGTGAATAGCTATATCTACAACACTCTCTAACTCACTCGTCAAAACCCCATGCAAACCCCAACTTGCAACCAGTTCATTAATTAAAAAAGAATGCCACAGTCAGTGGGGGAATAAGTCGGGTTTGTCTCAGCTATATCACGTTAAAACAAACGTAACCAAAGCATATAATCATACATTATCATACATATATAAGTTTCATGCCAACTTTAATATTAACACTACTTATTACCATCATAAGCATGTGAGAATCGTTATAAACATGATTATCATACTATTCAAGACTAGGGAAGACTCACCTTGGCACGTATATCGCTACACTACATATTACTCACCGTTAGTAACCAAATAATCGAAGAGGTTGGAGACGTTACACACAAGATAATAAAAGGTATTCTACCATCCAATACATATCCAACAAACCATCATGTGAATCAAAATTCTCTCACGGTAAATGAAATGTACTAGCATTTGTACTTTGAAAGACAAGATGACCTTAGACTCTAATTCTCCCAGTAGGACAACGATAATAAGACATTCCTAGTCTAAATCTGGCCAGACTGATGTAAAACTAACTCGTTGGAATATTGAACACTGCGAAGAACTGCTCGTTTGTTAAGTTTCAGAAAGTTACAGCGGAATTAACGTGTTTTTTTGTACGGTATTTGATTGAATGAAAAGAGAAAACAAAGGGTATGATGTGATTAACTCTCCTTCCTCGCAAGGACCTCAAAACTGAACACAACTAATACTCAACCTCGCAAGGATGAATATGTATTAACTCACTCTCGTAAGAACGAATTAATTGAACTTATACTCGCAAGTATTAATAATTTTAACAAGAAACCTTGTATTTAATGCTTAAATCTGATGAATAAAATCATCATAAAATCCCTCTATTTATACTAGTAAAACATACCTAAACTTACTAGGAAACAATAAGTAAATACTACTACTACTACCTTATTTCAAATTATGAAACTAACTCTCCTACACTTATTAGGATACTAAGAATAATAAAATAAGCAAATAAACTAATTAAGACACCAGCTATCCTACAGGGTTTTGGTGTGTTGGAAACCGTGTATTCCAGCCTTCGAAAGCGCGTCACCAACTCATCTATCGTGTTCAAGCTCCACGCCATCTTTGCGCTTCCATGTTATCATATTTACCAAACTCGACCCTATTTTGAACCCTTTAGAAACGTGAGATACATTTTGAGTAATTAAGACTTCATTTTCATTTTCTTCCAATGCTTCTGCATCATTCTCGCCTTCGTTTTGAGAATTTTCCCTCAAGTTGTCGTCTTCAAGATATGGTGACAAGTCCCCAACATTAAAAGTAGAATTTACTCCTCCATAGTCACTTGGTAAGTCTAGCTTGTAAGCATTCGATCAATAGCACTCTAACACTTTCAATGGTCCATCGGCTCTTGGCATCAACTTATTCTTCCTCTTTGTTGGGAATCTTTTTTTTCTTAGATGTAACCAAACAAGATCACCAACTTGGAACACGGGCTGTTTCGATTCTTGTTTGATTTCTCCTTATATCTAGCATTAGCCTTCACGCTTTGGGCTAGTACTTGCTCACAAGTTCAGAGGAAAGTAGTTTGCATCTCTTTCGCTTCAAAGCTCATGATATCTTTCTTTGGTATGGGAACCAAGTCAATAGGCAATTATGGATTCACTACATATACAATCTCAAATGGTGCTCGACCCGTAGTAATCGATGGAGTTCGATTATAAGCAAACTCGACATGGGCTAGTTTAACATCCCAATCTTTCGTTCTCTTGCTCACAAATCCTTTTAACAAGCTCCCAAGTGTTCGATTAGTCACTTCAGTTTGACCATCTATTTGTGGATGATGAGAATTACTAAACAGTAGCTTTGTTCCCACTAATCTCCACAATGTCTTCCAAAAGTAACTCAAGAACTTGACATCTCGATCCGACACTATTGTAAGTGGAATACCATATAGAGTGAGAGCCACAACCGGTATCAAATACCCAAGAAGACGTACTAGCAAAGTTAATATCTATCATATAGAGTGATGAAAGAATTTTACCTGACGTTGTCACACAACCGTCCTTCTTGTCTTTCAAGTATTTGGGGCAATTGCGTTTCCAATGCCCTTTGCCATTACAATAATAGAAATCCGCCTCGGCGTGTTTGTTGACTTTGGGCTTGGGCTTATAAAAGACCTTTCCCTTTCCCTTGCCGATTTTCTTGAAAAGAGTCTTACCCTTTCCTTTGTCCTTCCTTACCCCAAGGCTCATGTTCTTCAATTTCATTGAAAGAACGTCCTTGGGTTCACTCCCACTAGCCTCCATGTCCCTCTCCGCTTGGGTGAGGAGTGCATGGAGTTCATGGAAACTCATTTCCATGCCATTCATGTTATAGTTCACCTTAAATTGGGTGAACTTTGGTGTGAGTGAATGAAGGATTTTACCCACCACTAATTGCTTTAGAGTTTTGCACCCTAGACGCTCTAAGGTGTCGGCGTGCTCAACCATTTTGAGCACATGTGGGCCAACTTTTTGGCCCCTTTGAAGCTTAGTGTCAAAGAATTTCGTAGCCGCCTCATATTGGAGAGTTTGAGGGGCTTGCGAAAACATCGACGTTATCCTAGTGAATATCGCATATGCATCGAGAGATATCAATTGGAGTTTGAGTTTGGGTGAGATTGACCAAATCAAGACATTCTTGACGTCATTGGAAACCTTCAAATAAAGGTCATATTCGGCCCGAACCACCGCGGACGATCTTGGCGCGGGTTCGGTGGGGGGCTCTTCGACCAAGTAGTGAAGCACGTTATCGGATATCGCGGAGCTCTTGATCGTTGATTCCCATTCAACGAAGTTACAACTGTTATCTTTTAGGACACATTTGTCCATGACGGATCTCAACCATGAGTCCTTACCCAAGGTTGCGTTGTTTGATGAAGTTGACATTGTGCGAATATGATTACTACAACAAAAAGAAATATATAAACATTCATTGTTAATTTACTTGAAAAACATTAACAAGTTTAGCATTTATATAATGATCCCTCAATAAATTATATAAATGATTCCAAGACCCATCTTTAAATAAAAATAGACTTCGTATGCTACCTTTATCTAAAAATGGTAAGTCAATTATTAGACTAATTCTACCCCTAGAACTCTTGGTTGACGGATTTCAACTAAATCTATCTCCTAGTCCCAAGATAACGCTTATCTCGTTGAGTCCAATCCAATTTTAGCTTGTGATCGTATCACCCTACTTACCCGAGGTAAAAAGGGACCCACGAGCGTGGTAGCCCTAATGAACACGGGATTCATAGGTGTTACTAATTGGTAAGGCTAATCTCAATTTTTTAAATATGTGAGAGATCTTGTCAATTTAGTTAGTAATTCCCTATAAGTGAACTAAGTCGGTGAATTGTGAATAACGTTGAATTGACAATAACGGAAAATAGAATGCATGTGTGACGATTTTGGCATGAGCGGAAATAAAGCAAGCAACCAAGCAACGAAAAAATCCTAGTATGGCCACCTAGCTAATCAATTAACTAGATAATTACAAATTCGAAAACCAACTCCTTGGTCCCTTGCCTCTTCACTTGGAACGCCTTCCAAAAATGGCACCGTCTTTAGGGGAGTCACCGGTCTTCATAAAAATAATTACAAATATACAAATATACAAATTCCTATTATACATTTGTTCTATGAAATGAAATTATTAAATATTACAAACCGGCGATACGAGATCACAATAAAAATTACAAGCAAACCGTTATTCCCTTACATTACGGGTAATAACGATTAAAAATAACTAGGCCATACTAGGTACAAAATTTGCATAAATTATTAAATAAATGACATTCATTCATTGAACCATAAATAAAATAAATTGCTGCAAAATTCATGCCAAAATCGCCCTAAACACAGTACTGCTCATTGTAGCTCGATTTTCCGAGATTTATTGATTTTTAAACATTAAAAATCAATATCAACATTTAAATCTCATTTAAATTCAAACTAATTAACTAAAATGTTTTAGAACTCAAAATTAGTCCATACTAATTTTGTTGGTCATTAATTAGATCGATTTGATTTCATTTGCTAAATATAACGGTTTAATCATAACAATTATGAAATAAACCCAAAATAAAATATAAACATCATAAAAATTTGAAACAAAAAATTTTGTACATTCTGGATCATTTCCAGGAACTCCAAAAATAAAAAACATTTGCTCAAAAAATTTAAATTAATTTTATAAACAAATAACTTGGTATTTAATGGTTTTGTCAAATAAAAATCATTAAATACAGTAAAACAGTGGAACAAATTATGAAATTTCACCACGGCCACGGCAAACCCACTGCCGCGCCACCACCAACGACGCTAGGGATCGCGATTTGAACCCTAGTTCGCATACAAAATGAATAATTGAAAATAGAATAATAACATAAATATTAAATGCAATTAAACATTTGAATCACAAACATAAATAACCACACAAATAATTAATCATACAATCAGTTATTATATCATGTTAATAATTCAGTTTCTCTAAACACAATTAAAGGAAAACACCTAGTTATCTTTTTAGCAGTAAATTACGGTAAATCCTTTTCTAAAATATAGCAATCTTCCTCCGGATTGTCCACGAAGCCTTTGCCGTCATCATCAACACGTGCCAACAATAATAACGATCCTAATTAATAATCTAACGCATAAAACTATGAAAAGATGGAAATAAAATATAAAACTTACAGCGATTGAAGAATATATTGGCTAGGATCGATCTAGGAACGAAGATGAATAATTAATGATGAAGAAATATTGAAGAAGGGGCATGAAACCCTAGGAAAAGGGCTGCCACCACACAGCACTAAGGAGATGAAGAGTGGAGAGAATTAGGTTTATGGTTTTCAAATAAAAGAAAAGAAAGGAGGTTAGGTTTAGCTTGATATATGTAGAGAAGTTAATGGGCATTAGAGTTTAATTAGAAAATAAACCCAATAAGAAAATAAAAGGGAGGATTTGACCCAACAATGAAGTCATACAAATATTAGGTATAACCAAGAATAATAAAAATAAGGATTTCCAATAAATAATTAATTAATTCGAATAAAATAAATAGCGGAAATTCAAGGGTGTTACAATCCAACTCCCTAAAAAGAAGTTTCGTCCTCGAAAGTGGATAGGGTAACTACCTCACTAAAAAAGATGCGGATACTTCTCCCTCATTGAAGCTTCAGTCTCCCAAGTCTCTTCTTCAAACCTCTGACTCTTCGAAAGAACTCGTACCAAAGGTGCCACCTTATCCCTTAACCTCTTCTCTTGACGATCCAAAATATGGATATGTATCTCCTCATAGGTCAAATTAGGTTCAAACTCAACCACCTCGGCTTGCAAAACATCAGAAGGATCACTACGATAGTGCCTCAACTGAGATACATGAAATACGTCATGTACCTTCGACAAATTCGGAGGTAAAGCCAACCTATAGGCTACCTCTCCAAATCTCTCGAGCACCTCAGAAGGTCCAATATACTTAAGGCTAAGCTTTCCCTTACTCCCAAATCTCTTAACACCTTTCATCGACAACACCTTAAGGAACACCTTATCGCCAACTTCGAACTCAATCGGCCTACGACGCAAATCTACATACGCCTTCTGACGATTATGAGATGCCTTTAACTTTTCACGAATCAATCTCACCTGATCGATAGACTCCTGGATCATCTCAGGTCCAACCACTACCAATTCTCTAGAATCGTCCCATCACAACGGACTACGACACTTCCTTCCATAAAGTGCCTCACATAGAGCCATCTGAATACTAGCTTCATAGCTGTTATTATAAGAGAACTCAACGAGTGGCAAACTCTTCTCCCAACTAACATGGAACTCCAATGGACAAGCTCACAACATGTCCTCTAAAGTCTGAATGGTCTGCTCAGTCTGACCACCAGTAGTAGCATGGAAAGCCGTACTCATCTTAAGCTCACTACGCACCGCCAACTGCAGCTTCTTCCAAAACTGGGAACAAAACCGCAGATCACGATCGGAAATAATATGCTTAGGAACCCCATGCAGACGAATAATCTCACGCTGCTAAGCATTAACAAGTTCCTCGAGACTCCAACTCTCCTTCATTGGAATAAAATGCGTAACCTTGGTTAAACGATCAACCACAGCCCAAATAGCATTCATTCCCTTATGCGATCTTGGTAAACCCTTGACGAAGTCCATCGAAATCGAATCCCATTTCCATATAGGAATCTCCAATGGTGGTAGCAAACCACCAAGTGTATGTTGCTCAAACATGACCTTCTGACAAACGAGACAATGGCTCACGAACTCGGCGGTTTCCTTCTTCAACTTAGGCCACCAAAAGCGTAGCTTCTGATCCTTATACATCTTATCGCCACCAGGGTGAACGGAATAGGGTGTACTATGAGCCTCTTTAAGAATCGTACCTTTTAAGACCTCACAATTAGGTATACACCGTCGACTGCGGAATCGCAAACTATCATCAGGTGCAACCATGAATTCTTTGGCTCTACCTTCACTAAAGGCGACTCAGACTCTTTCAAGGAAGTCGTCCTCCCGTTGCTTAACCTGTAGAATCTCAGGTTCAGCAATCATTGCGCCCAAGTTAAGAGTATTAGGAAGAACCACCTGAAGGCTCAACCTTTGGAACTCTCGGCTCAACTCATTATGTAACACCATACCCGAACTCAAAACAGGACGAGTCTTCCGACTCAAAGCATCGGCAACCACGTTTGCCTTACCCTCATGGTACTGCAGCTCTATCTTATAGTCATTCAACAGTTCCAATCATCTTCTCTGCCTCATATTAAGATCTCTCTGAGTGAAGATATACTTCAAGCTCGTATGATCCGTATACATTGGAGTGTAAACTACTAAGGTTTACAAGTTTTAAGGAAGCTTGATTAGATTGACTCAAACTGAGAATAATGTCCAGTAACAAGTGGATGTTGTTTTAGAGAGGGTGAGTTGTTTAGCTGGAAACTCAAGGGATATGACTAAGAGACACTCCTCTACAGCAAAGCACAAGAGAAAAGGACTCAAAGACTAGGTTTAGAGACAGTTTTCAAGTGTTACAGCAAAGCACAAACACCCTAGACTAGACTCAACAGTAAGCAAGTTAACCACAGCAAAGCACAGATATAACTTGACTCACAAGACAAGGCACTGATCAAACACCTTGAAGATGTATCAGGCTTGTTGCAAACTACATCTCTCAGCACAAGTTTGATAGATTTGAGGGATTTCTCAAAGTTAATTCATTCATAAAGTCTGCCTTACAACAACATACAAGACCTCCTTATATAGAGAGGCTAATATCTTGTGAACCATTGGATGTATAGATCATCCAAGGGCCAGCTTAGGATTTAAACTACTTCTACTGACACTAATTAAGAACCTCACAAGAGGACGAGTGTAACAACAAGCTAGTACAGACACAAAAGACACAAACAGACTGATGCAAAAAGCAATAAAGCAGTTTTTGTATTTTTCCTGAAATAGAACTCTGTTGTTCTTGTTGTCTTGCTGCTTTGCTCTGGGTGTTTTGTTGCTCCTTGGGACTCTCCACTCTTATTAGAACTTAGATAAACCTGCCTTGGATGAAGACAAGTTGACTTAGGCAAAAGGAAACCTCATCTGAACATGTACTGCCTCTGCTATGCTGCTCACTGGACTCTAGCTTGGGGTGTCTGTTTCATGAGTTTTTGCTAGACTTCAAAAGGGTTTGTCCTAGGCAAACTTGTAGCTTAGAGGGTTGGCTTGATGGTAGGCCATGGTGGGGGTGGTTGGGATGCCCTGGTGTACCTCCTAGCTGCAGAGTTTGTTGATTGGTCTGCCTGGGCCTGAATGGCTTTGTTTCTGTCTTGTGTGGGTAATGTGGGTTGTGTTGGGGCTTGGCATGGGTTGATGAGCCCTGGGCTATCTTCCTCATTGGCGTGGCTTGTCCTGGCTTGATCTTGGCTTGTCATATCTTGTTGTTTGGACCTTGTAACTCGAGCTTCCATCTGAGGGGTCCTTGGGGTCAGGCTTGCCTTGTTTGTGGCTTGATCATCAAGGCCCCTTGGGTGAGCTCCTGCTGCAACCTCCCCAGGTTGAAAAGGGCTTGACCTCAAGCTTGTGTCTTCCTCTCCCTCAGAGTCTTCAAAGAAAGGACTATGATCTCCTACATTGAATGTCCCATGGACTGCATACTCTCCTGGTAGATCAATTCTGTAGGCATTAGGACCTATCTTCTCTATGACTTGAAAAGGACCATCTGCTCTTGGCTCTAGCTTGTTCATTCTCTTGGAAGGGAACCTTTCCTTCCATAGGTTGATCCATACTAGGTCTCCTGGTGCAAAGTCTTTCTTGGTCTTAGGAACCTTGGCATTCTTCTTGTATAGATCATTAGCTTTCTCAATTTGTTTTCTGACTGATTCATGGAGTTTTAGCATTTGTTCCACCCTCTTCTTGGCATCATAGTGGATCTCTGACCTGCACACATTAGACAAACTCAAAGGCATTAAGGGGTTAGTACCATAGACCACTTCAAAGGGGGAGTGGCATGTGGCTGCTGATGGAGCTCTATTGAAAGAGAACTCTGCTTGAGCCAACTTCAAGTCCCAATCCTTGAGAGATTTGCTGACTATACAACTCAAGATCCTTCCCAAGGTCTTGTTGGTCACCTCAGTTTGGCCATCAGTTTGAGGATGATGGGAGGTACTAAACAACAACCTAGTGTTAAGCAGCTTCCACAATGTTCTCCAGAAATGGCTCATAAACTTTGTGTCTCTGTCAGACACAATAGTCCTTGGGACTCCATGTAACCTCACCACCTCATCAAGGTATAGCTCTGCTACACTCACAGCATCCTCAGTCTTCTTGCAAGCAATGAAATGTGCCATCTTACTGAACCTATGTTGGAGTAGGTGTCCTCCACAATAGTGCGCCACATAATAAATCTTATTATGGAATATAATTGGGATAATTATTGACTATATATATGATTAGTCAGTTGATTAACGTAAATCAATAACGGTTGGCTAACTAGAGTTTGACGTTATTGTCGTTTGACGGCGGTGATCAACTGATCCCTTTCGGTCACACCTAAAGGATGAAATCCAAATAGTAACTAATTATTTGTATACGATACAGTTAATTAGTACATTACATATATTCGATATGTACGAGAGTTAATTGTTAGAAATTGAGTTAAGAACTCAAATTCGATTAAACTTATTTTCAATTATGCGATAATTGACTAATAAATTTATATCTTATTTTAATACGATTAAATAAGATTTAACTTAGTAATAATCGTTAAATTACTAAATTAGTTGAGGTTTTGAGATAGAGGTAATTAGTTAATTATATTTACAAGGAGTTGTAAAATAAATTAACTAAGCATTGTGGGACCCATTATATATTGATATAATGGTAAAATATTACTTAAAATGTTAAGTACATATTATTTATTTAATTGAGTCTTATAATTGTTATATGATCAAATTAACACTTAATTATACAAGATAATTAACCATATGATCATAAGTATTTGTGATACAAATATCAAAAATCAAAATGGATCCAACTAGGCCAAAATGGGCCGGTTATGTATGTAGTTCAAAGGTGATGATTGTTGTTCTTATTTTTACTATTTAGTTACTTATGAAAGTGACATTACAAGTAAGAATAATCATAATATATACTACAACACTCCACTCTAATGCATGTGACAAAAATTGAACAAAATAATAGTCCAATTGTGGACTAAAACATCCGGCCAAATGGCCTTAAAATGGGCATTGTGTTCATTTTTCTAATCACTTCATTTTTGTTCAATTTGTTTAACTTCTCTCTAAAAACTCTTCTTCTCACTAAAACTCTCATATACTAATATTTACTAAGTATTACTAGTGTAGTAATATAGTCATAATATTAGTAGTATTATATATATCTTATTATCTAGTTAATAATAAGGGTAGATTATTTGGGTTAATCTTGGTGCAACTTGAAGGAGGTCTTCTAGTTTGGAGATTTCATGTGTTCATCCATATTTATAGCTCAAGAACAACAAGAAGGAGTTCTTGTTGTGCCCATATAATTTCCATATCAATGTGAGGAAATTTCTTCTTTTATGTAAATGTCTGTATATTTGCATGCATGTTACATAGATCATTATAAACTAAATTAAAAAGTAATTTAGTAATTAATTAGAGGAGTCTAATTAAGGTCTATGGATTTTCAATTGGTATCAGAGCTAGCTTGTAGCATGCATGTTCATTTTGGACATTTTTATTAAAGTTATAAGATAACTAATAAATCAAAGATTTTGAGTTAAAATACGATTCTGACAAACTTTTTTGGTGCATGTATACCTACTGACCTCAAAATGTTTGTGGTTAAATTTCGTGATTTTAGGGATTACTTTGCTATTTATTTTGATTTTTGGCGTTTAAACCGAGTTAACATGCATTTTATGAGTTAAAAGTTAACTAAAAATAGTTGCATGTTGATTCTGGCCTTGAAATTTTAATATGATCTCACATGCATTTCTTACATTTGTATGTAAAATTTTTCGGGACTTTTACTATGTATGCATGTTTATCTGATTTTGATACGATAAAAGTCGAT